>JAPMOQ010016150.1:3857860-3923139 GCA_026543055.1 Argiope trifasciata | reverse complement strand
CCATTGTGGAAGGTTTGAAGGCATTTGCACCTTGAAATAATGGGCGGAATGAAACCAAATTTTATTTGTCCATTGTGGAAGGTTTGAAGGCATTTGCACGTTGAAATAAAGGACGGAATGAAACCAAATTTGATTTGCACATTGTGGAAGGTTTGAAGGCATTTGCACCCTAAAATAATGGACGGAATGAAATTAAATTTCATTTGCACTTTGTGGAAGACATGAAAAAATGAATTCTACACAGATATGTACACAAAATTGTCGATGGAAGAGATGTTAGCCTTGACATACTCAAAATTGGTCATAATAAATGAACGAAAAATGGATTATGTAAAGTTTTATAAATGATCGATGCATAAAAAATATACGCACAGAAATGAAACTCAAACACACATGCACACAATTCTTTTATTAATCAACATTAGGGTTTCTTAGCCATGTACAGCATTTTCCATGCATTGACCTTTTCAGGATAGAATATAAACGATGTCCTCACAAGTTCTGGGAGAATTTCTTTAAAATTTTCTGCTGAACTCATCTTTTTATAATATCTACGTGAATTTCGTATAATTTAATTCGTTAACGGCTGATTTTTCAAATTGAGAAAGTATTTTCATGACTTATCAGTACATATGCGAAGAAGGTTGCATAAATGTTTTCTATACGTCATTAGAAGGTAAATCAGTTGATTTCTAATGCATTAAACAGAAAATATCAGAAAATAAAAACAATAAATTGTAGATGATGGATTGATGTATTACACACAAAATTAAAGAGATAATTCAATGCATTTATATGCTGAAAATACTTGTGGATACGGCAAATTCTCATGCTTAAACATGATCCGCATTTGCTTGTAGGCATCTGAGTTAGCATTAATAATTTATTAAAAGAATATTAATTTGAATCATGCAAACCATCTTTGGGTCTTCCAAATTTATTAACATTTTAAGCAACAAAATACTATCGATTAATCTTTTTTTTTCTTTACTTCTTTGTATAGATATGGAATTTTGAGAGAGAATAAAAAAGTTCAGAGCATTCTAGACTGGAGCTACTGTTTTTATTTTTGAAAGATTAAACAACAACAATAAAAAAAGGATATTTAAGAATTATTATCCTCTTTTTAACTGTGTACAATTAACAGATATTGTTTTTTTAATTTCATACAAAATCGTTTTATTCATATCTTATATCAAAAAGAGAATACAAGAAAAGAGTAATGAGTACTATTAAAATAATTACTAAAGAATTCTTTAAAAACTATGAAATTAATGAAAAATTAATGAAAATTTGACAGAAATAAAATTAATACCTTAATGAAGGAAAATTTTATTTTCAGTATTTTTGCCTTTTATGCTCTATAGTTATTAAAGAAAATAATTACATAAATTTTTAATTTTAAATGAAATAAAAATTTTGAAAGCCTTTTTTAAAAGTATATTCACTATCCAAGATTTGGTAGCTTTACATCTAAAGTCTTCTCGGCAGAGCATTTTACACTTTTTTAAATCATGCATGTCAAGTCTTATAAATCGCAATTTGAAAGTAATGTGTCAGTCATATGAACATTATGAAAATGGGAATATCATTTCAAAAGAAAAAATATAATTCATGCATCAATTTTACCGAAAAACAAGTAATATATACAAAAAATTTATAATTTAATTCCTACTTAATTCAACAAAGAATTTTTATAGTTACTTCTTATTAAATTATCAAAAAATTATAACGTATCCAAAAATTATTGATTTTCGCAAGGAGTGAACTTGCGTTCTTCACCTTCATTTGAAAAATATTGTAATTCTCGCATTTTCACGATTGAGCTACTGCTCGTAGTCTTCAAAGTTCATTATAAATTGCTAAATCTCTATTTAAAGTAATAAAAGTGAATTAAGTTAAATTAATGAATTAACATTTGTGAAAAAAATGTATTAACAATAAGTGCCATCCACTACAAGTTTGAAAAATGTATTTGAACTTGAGTGCATGAATAAAAAGTATTTAATTAACGACTGAAAATTTGAACAAGATATATACATAAACATATATATGAAGAGTTGAACTAATAATAGGATACTGAGAAAAAAAATCAACCTTTATGCAAGAAGAGTAAATAACATTACTTGAATTTTGAAACTGCAAATAAAGAATACTGTGACAACTTTATTATAAAATTCCAATTTTTATTTTCGCAAAACAAAATTGGGCGAAAATTTCTATGCATCATCTCACCACAGTGGTAAAATGCCCTTACCACAGTGGTATCACATGCACTTAATTCTTATAATACTTTTTACCATTACCGTTTTTCCACCAAAATACGTAATGGGATATTCTCACGCGCTATTTTAAGAATAGATTTCACAAAAGGGCATTTTAATTCTTCAAATTGATTTACTTGACAACCGACGGGGAAACAAAGTGTCCTTTGCCCGGTGATTAATCAGAGCCCAAACGGGACACGCATGAACCAGGGTGGAACAGAAAATTAGGACATCAGGCCCATGTTTTCAAAATGCCCAGTCGTCCGAAAATCAAATCACACCACCCATTTGGCTGATTGCGTTTTATTTTATTCTCGCTGACCCTATCAACTGCAGGAGGGGGCTAAAGGACGTAGTTTCGAGGGCGGGACATTCCCTGTGGGGTGGGATCCCAATCTCTGCAACTGCAGCAAGTCAACCCTCCTGGAAGTCGCCCCTTGAGCAAGATGGATGGTCCGTTGCAAAGTACGCGGGTGCAAGCTCCACTGTCGAATTAAAATCTAGTTAAGAGCTTCTAATGAGAGACCTTTCACATTCCCTCCACCCCCTTTGAGTAGAGAGCAGAGGTTGCCGCCCCCTTGTGTTATCATCCCTCACCCACCCGGCGTCACTCCCTACTGAATGGGAACTTCTGAAGAGCACTCTCTGAAGTAGGTTAAGGGTTTCATTTTTTTTCATCAAAGGGATTTGAAATGGCGTAAAGTTTTTATCAAAAGTGACGGTTTGATTCTTGAAATTTGGAAATGAAATAATCAGTAATTGGTTATTAATTTAAAAGAATAGTGTTAGTGCTTTGTTTGAATCTATTAACTTAATCTTAGAACATTGTTGACAGAAAATGTGATCATCTTTTGTTATTGGATTAATCATGATGAGAGATGCCAATTTTGATCTTTTGACTGTTCAAACAATGATTTGTAAAATAATAAATAAATTATAAAATTAATTAGTTGCTCTGGATTTTACATTAGGATATGATAACAAAAATTATTATACATGTTAATAGAAACTATTATTATATTTATTTATAATTATTATTGCAGAAAATAGGGATACTGAAGAGGTATAAGGCCTATGTTTATCTGAGGCTAATACCACGCTACAATGATTCAAATCAAAAGACACAGACATTTTTAAGCATAACGTTAAGCAACAACAAAAAGTTTGAAACTAAAATCTCTGAACAAATGGAAATTTTCCATTTAAGATATTGGATGGGAAAAAACAGGTTATTCCAGCAAAGGCTAAACTTTAGACATAAACATTGTGATTTAGCAGATTTACAAAAACTTAAGATAGAAGAGCAAAGCATTTTTCAGAATTAAGTTAATGCTTTTATATAAATATTTAAGCATATAGTAATGCTGATACCTCAAGACTTCCACTTATATAAGATTAAACTTCATGCACAGAGCTTAGCATATAGCAGTGTTGATGTCTCTAATAGCATGAGACTTCCACTTATAAAAGATTCAACTTGGTGTAGAGGTTGTAGAACTTTTATAACCAACAAGACATATATGATTCATCGATGTTGCATTAGAATTCGGCATTAATGCTTCGTTTTAAGTTTCCTGAAAGTTAGCACTAATACTGCTTTCACTAAAAATAAGATTTTAAAATAATATCTGGGAGGATTTCTTGTCTTTGGCAGCACATTATATAAAATATATCGATTTATGCAAGTAATTTGGACTACAGTTTCTTTCTAATTAACAAGATGAAATCAATTTTGAATTGCCCTCACATCAGGATGAGATAATTTAATTCATAATAATTATTCTTTTAAATCCAGTTAATTGCAGTTGAAGTTTACAGCGCAAAACAAAGCCAAAAGTAATAACGTCAATGGATATTTTTTTTTCATCTAGCAATTATTTCAAGAAATCCACGAAATTAAAGAATTTTTCTAGTCATTTATTGAATTCCATTCCATTAAATATTAATTTCACGAGTTTAAAACTATATTTAAGCGATAAGCATTCAGGCATACGTGATCATTGTAATTATTAAAAGCAAGAATAAAGGAATTATTTGTATCCTGTTACGTGTTATTTGACAGAGCGTTAAGAATATGTTTTCTTCCTCGCCATTAGTTTGAGTTGCCTTTAACGAGACTCAAAAGAAACACCTAGAAATGTTCGATTTAATATTATGCAGAAATGTACGAAAAAATATGAAATATCTGATTCATTTGCTTTTGTTTAAACGTTATTTTTTTTAAACACAACTCTTACTTTGGTTTAAAATTTGGTGCATTTAACCTTTGTTAAAATTTCAACGTGTGGACGTTAGCAATGTACAAATGCTTCACTGAAAGGATTCATTTTTTTGCTGGAAATTATTACAGAATTATCATTGAGAATAAGATTCTTTTTATTGAAGGCAAGCACTACTTTTGATCAAAAATAACAAATTTTTCTCCCGTTCAGCGTCAAAATCAAGATCTCGACATTTCGAGTCTCAGTTCTTATCTGTAACGACGGCGAAGTTTTAGATTATTTTTTTCCCCAGAAGATTTCCAGTTCTTTTACAGAATCTCGAAATAAGTTGCTTCGTCACAAGTGGTTCAACTTCGCCATTGAAAAAAGGGATGGTGCAGGGGGCGGGGGCAGGGGAAGTCAATATCGACGATTCACGGTACAAGGGATAATGCCCTTCTGCTTTATATATATATTTATTTATATACGTTTTATATGTGTCTTCTTCGCTTTTTGTCCAGATGTCCATTTTATATGGATAGGACTCTATAAATGTATGAGTAAAATGGCGAGATTTTTTAAAAATATAAATTAAGTCTATTATTTTTGTATTTTATGTGCATTTCTATACCAATTAAACTTAATTTTCCAATTATTCGGTAGTAAAGCCAGAAAAATAATCCAAAGAAAGCTTATTTTAGTTTAGTTCAGGGTTATTTTGTGACATACCTCGTAATTTCGAATCAAAGTCAGATGACGAGGGCGACACCTGAGCTGGCATCAACCTCTCCAACTTCCACATTACATTAAGGGAGGACGTTTAGCTCCAAAGGTTTAATGTAATGCAAACCCGACGGGTTGCACCCAACTGTAATGTCTTGATCTTGACCGATCAAATAAGAGAGGAGAATTTTAGTCAATTCGTTTATTTACAGCCATTTATTTACATAAAAACAACTTGCTCTAATCTATGTTAAGATATTTGTTATTAACAGCATTTGGAAGTTGATGATATTTACAAAACAGTCGAAGGTTGAAGGTTTAACTTGAAGGAGTTCTCCATCAATTCGGAGAAAAAACACCACAAGACAGGTTGTTAGTTAACAAGGCTACTCCAGGGGTAGCTCTCAGAATCCCCCGAACTTCAACTAGTCGAGGGTCATTCCGCAGTCCGTGCCCAAAATGTTTCTCTCTACCCCACCTCCGCATTTTATTGCGGAACCATCTGCACCCCTCATTTCATATTGGTGCACCTGCTTTCTATCGCCCAATAGTTGTTCAGTAAAATGCCCCCGCATTGGTCACCAGTCGATCCTAGGAATGTCCGTTAATGATGCGTCCTCGTAACTGACCGTTTCAGAATATGTGCTAGTCCTTTCACAATGGGAAAAATTTAGCATTCAGAGGGTTTGACACCCCTTCTCCTTGAAAATGCAATAAATTTTTCTTAAACAATGGAAACCTACGTGTGTGGTTCTTCAGCTGGACATCACTAAAGACCATATGCGACGACCACGCAGGTGAAAAAGATCTCCCAGTCTGCAATCTAGAGGCATTTAACCATTGAAGGTTTTAACAGATGGTCATATAGTTGACTGACAATGCCAATTATTAGGAATGGGAAAGGAGAACGTGAAATGTTACAAGACCCGCTTACACGGCTGTTCATCAGAGGAATTGGGTGAACTCCAAGGAAAAACGGTTGAAGAAATCCTGTGTAAGCAGATTGAATTCCATCCCAATATTAGCATCTATTTCTTTTTTTTTAATGCATAATTTTTTAAGGAAGGAAGCAACGATAATAACTTCAACTTCAACTCTAGCCGCTGCCTTTACATACTTTAAACAGTTTTTTTTAAATCGAATTATTTGTAAAACAGATTTAATTAATTTAATCTCTTATTATAAAAAAGTGCAAATAAAGGAATTTCTTTTTTAGAAATTAAAAAAAAAACCTCTCAGTTGAAGACCAAATTAAAAATGAATTCGCGAATTAAATTGACTACACTAGGAACATTGAAAAAAAAAGCCTTTAAAAGTAATTAAACTGTATAGCATTTATTTAAAAATTTATTATTTATTATTTTTAATTCAAAGAGTATTTTTCCTCTAAGGGAGGGGAGCCTCTAAAAGGGGATGATAAGTTTCCGGCATGGTGGTTGATCCCCTCCGCCCTGGTGGATACTCGAAAAAGTGAGTACTGGCTCCTCCTATCGATGATGGTGTATACACGGTACAACCCTTCCTCAAGGAAGCGTTGTACCGTGGACGGCGATAGCCCTTAGAACTCAGACACAATTCCCTCCAATGTTGCTGGAGTACTAGAAGCAAAAAACTATAAATGTAAATAAAGGTAAATGGCAAGAATAATATTCCTTTTTGTATACATCCGATTTTCCAAGACATGTTTAATGGCTCACTAATTCCTTATATACACTGATGGAAAAAAAATCCCAACACCAAGAAAAAATTATTGTACAGTAATGAAATTTTAGGAATACATCTGTCTAGGTAACATATTTAATTATTTAAAGTTTCAAGATCACAGGTAGAGCCATTGGCGAGAAGAGCCATTTCAAATGTGAAATGTTGGTACATTAGTAACCGGTGTAACCGCCAGAACTTTGAATGCAAGCATGCAAACGTGCATGCATTGTGTCGTACAGGTGTCGGATATCAGTTTGTGGGATGGAGTTCCATGCCTGTTGCACTTGGGCGATTAATGCAGGGACGGTTAATGCTGGTTGTGGATGACGCTGGAGTTGTCGTCCAATGATGTCCCATACGTGCTCGATTGGAGAAAGATCTGGTGATATAGCAGGCCGAGGCAACATGTCGATACTCTGTAGAGCATGTTGGGTTACAACAGCGGTATGAGGGCAAGCGTTATCCTGTTGCAAAACACCCCCTTGAATGCTGTTCATGATTGGCAGCACAACAGGTTGTATCACTAGACTGACATACAAATTTGCAGTCAGGGTGCGTGGGATAACCACGAGAGTGCTCCTGCTGTCATACGAAATTGCTCCCCAAACCATAACTCCAGGAGTAGGCCCTGTGTGTCTAGGCCACAGACAGGTCACTAGCAGGCGTTCACCTGGTCTCCTTCTAACCAACAAACGGATATCACTGCGACCAAGGCAGAACCGGCTTTCATCAGAAAACACAACAGATCTCCACTCCGTCCTCCAATGAGCTCTAGCTTGACACCACTCACGTCGCAAACGGCAGTGGTTTGGAGTCAGTGGAATGCACTGTACAGGGCGTCTGGCTCGGAGCTGTCCTTGAAGTAACCGATTTGTAACAGTTCGTTGTGTCACTGTGGTGCCAACTGCAGCTCGAATTTCAGCTGCAGACGCAGTACGATTAGCCACAGCCATACGCTAAATACGACGGTCTTCCCTCTCAGTAGTACCACGTGGCCGCCCGGAACCTAGTCTTCTTGAGGCTTCCCTTGACCACTGCCGCTTATACTCATGCACAGTGGATACATTCCTGCCAAGTCTTTCAGCAATATCACGGAAAGAAAACCCACCTTCTCGTAGCCCTACAACACGACCTCGTTCAAATTCAGTGAGCTGTTGATAATGGCTTTTTCGTCTTCTCAGAGGTTTCCTTGACTAACATTAACCCACTACGTCAAATCTCAACTGTAAATAACGATCACGAATCTTACAGCGCTTATTTAAAGCAAACCTCATTTGCATGTTCATAGTGTCGCTACTAGCGCCACACTTACGCGCGTAGTTTGAAATTTGAATCGACGTCATCTTTCAGATGTATAAACACGCCTACCAAATTTCGTTTATCTAGCACAGTTCCTTCCTAGCGTTGGGATTTTTTTTCCCATCAGTGTATAATAAAGTTTATGGGAACCTGGTCTTAAATATTTTGCTAGTGATACATATGCATCTAGATCATTTGAGTTCCAAATTTTTGAAGAAAATTTCATTCTATGTTCTCTTTCTAATAATACGTTGAATATTTATTCATCTGAATGAATCCTACTGTATTAAAAATATGTCCTATTGGAAGCATCTCGTAATTGAAGATAAGAAGCTTCCGGTATGATGGTTGGTTCTCACCACCCTGATGGGTGTACGAAAAGGTGGGATCTGGCTCCTCCCATATATGACGAGATGTACTTCCTTAGGGAAAGGTTGTACCGTGGCCGGTGATGGAACTTAGGACTCAGCCACAGCTCCCTCCAATGTTGCTGTTGCGGTGTTCCGGTCATTCAGTATTATTTATCCGTGTGCCTTCTGGCGGGTTGGAGAGTCAGTGATATGACTTACCTCTAACAGATTTAAAATTTACTTATAAAGTAAAGAGAGATAAAACAGAAGTGACCTAATGGCCAGGATATTCAGATTGTAAATGAGATAAATTTAATTTCTTTAAAAAATTAAGCTTTGAGATTATATTCCTTTTTCTTTTAATAAATATAAATTAAGGTTATTCGTTCATGAAATACTGAGTATCCTAAAAATAGCATTTCCTATTATAAGACAAATGCAGGTAAAATTAATCAGTGGAATGAGACCAAATATTAACTACAGAATGTCAAATGTACAGAAAAACTGAATTCCTTGAAATAGATTTAATTAGAAAAGTCGCCGATAGGAGATATTTTGGCATTGTATGAATAAACCGAGTGAGTAATCACACGGATGGCGAAGGAATTCCATTATATAAAGTTTCATGAATGTTCGAATAGTAAAAATAGCACTAGAGAAATAAATTGTGAACATTAAAAAACTTGCAATAAATATTTTTTATTAATCCGCTTTTAAGGTGTAATGCCCTACCAGCAACATTTTTAGTATCTAATACATCGGAGGTTCTTGTTTTATTTTATATCTACAGAATTCATCTTTTCATGTTTGCAATACCTTTTACGAAATTTGGTTTTTATTCCGTTCATAAATTTAGTTGTACATATCATTAAAAAATTATGGCCACTTTGAATTTCAATTTATCCACTTGGAACAAAATTAGCGAAAGACTATAATATATATATATATATATAAAATCTTCTGCACCTTTGTTTTTAAAAAAAACATGTTTAAAATTATTAATTACTAGCTGTCCTTGGCGATCAGTTTGTTATCTCTTAGCATTGGCTTTTCCCACGCTGTTAAGTTATTAAAATGGAATACATTAACTTAAAATCTTATTTTGTTATTTCAAAATGTTGAAAAATAAGAATTTCATGAAATCAGTCTTCTGAAAGTCACTTTCCATGCAATTTAAAAAGTGCATAAGTTGTGTTAAATGTGATGAATCCGTCGTTTATATATAATTATTGGTGATTACTCAAAATTACCACAAAACTTTGTTAGTGATCATGAAAAATCACCTGTAATTGTATATTATAACCAGTTTATAATATTTATCATAACATTTATGCTATGAAGTAAAAGCGTAAGAGAAAAATCTTACATAGGTAATAATATCTAAAGAGAGCAATAGTTAAACTTAAAGTAAAAGTTGTATGGTTCCATGATATAGAATCTTTAGTTTGAGTTTCATTAGAACAATAAAAGCATTGTTACAGATCATGTATATAAATAATTTTTTATAAAATAATATTAAAATAACAGAAAATGATATAGAAATTAAATTGGTATTATTAAAAAGTTTTTTGGACTATAAGAAAAGGTAAAAAATATTTTTGCAAAGTAAAATATTCGAAAAAAAGTACGTGAAAAATGCCAAGACGTGTTTAATTTTTAATTAATGTGTAATTAGTTTTCGGCAGAGGAAAATGACAGTGGTCTTCCTCTAGTGTTCGATGGAACAAGTGCCAAACTCCATCAAGATCAAACAAAAATTGCGGATTTGATCTAAAAAGAACATAAAATCAAACTTTAATCTTATATAAATTTATTTTTTCTACAATTCACCGAAGACACATCGTGGAAAGGTGCCAGCTCAGGTGTTGTCCTCGTCATCTAACCGTGGCTCATAATTAACCAGGTCCGTCCCCAATTTGCCACAGCGTTGCTTTAAAGTGGGACGCTGATATAATTAAACTAAACTAACTATATCTGGAATCCATTTTATTTATAACCCACTAGCTTGTACTCGGCGCGTTGCAGCCGCAGAAGAAATAATTTAGAAATTTCGTTTGAATTGGATATAGTTATTTTGTTTAATTAAGAATGTTAGGAGGAATGTGTCGACAATGAATGCATTCATTAAATTGAAGGATATATAATGGAGAACCATAAATAGCATTTATTATATTTTTGTTATTCTATTCAACAAACAAATATTCATTTTTATATATTAGATTTGTGTATTATTTTAGAATAGTAAAGCTTGGTGTTCTTTCAGAATGGTAATGAAAGAAACAATTTATTGTATCTCCTGATTCTTTGAATATTTGTTCTGAATTTTCAAATTTAATGTTATAAAATGTGATTAAAATATTTACCTTTAAAACTGATTAAACATACAAAAAAATTTTATACCATGAAATCTCTAATATAGTTGAAAAGATAATTTTTTGAAAACTAATTGATGCAAAATTATTTGTACTATAATATTTTCGGAAGTTACTACAAAAAAACGTTAAAATTTTACTAAACATTTAGTTAAAATTTCAAACTTATAGAATTGGTTACCCTAAAACTTTTCGCATACTCTCTAATAAAACTAATAGCTTGAATTTAGTATTTTTACTGAATCTGTTGCGTCTCCTTGGCGAGTTATTTGGTGGTTAATACTTGGTTAAAATATGCTGTAAATAGATCTTTATCAAAATATTTTTTATACTTTAGATGATTGTATAATGTCCATAACCTTCGCGTAAGTGCAAGTAATATGTTGTCGTCGTTTTATTGTAATCTGATGAGCGGTACGATAGCGCATAAGAGACATACAGACAAACATTCATTTCTATTTATATAAATGTTATTTCTTCATTTTATCCAATATCTTTAGTGGTTTCTAGTCAAACATCTCTATCTGTTATAGAGAATATTTGGTACCTTTTGCAAAACTAGAGAAAAAAAATAATGACCATTTCTACACATTAATCTGAAACAGACATGAACATTACACCACTCTGCAAAACCCACGCATGCAACAGTTGTTTCATTTCGACTCGACAAATACCGATCCACGTGAAAGCAACATCCACATTTTACCATCCAATTCCAGAGAGCACCGAACGATAGAAATGTACCTTCCTTTAATTCCGGCAGCAGCAGCAGCAAACACGCTATATTTCACTCACTTTTATGAGCACCGATCCGGCTGACAAACGGTTCCCGGACACGAATTTCGCGTGCGAGGGGCCCATAACGTGCGCCTAACACTCATCGATTCTGCCGGATACTATCAGATGCTGCTAAGTGATTTCGCAGTCAGAGCCTGAGCTTTTAACTGCTCGTTTAACAGATCGCAGGACGGGATATCTTTTTTGTTTTGTTTTGTTTTTGTTGCTGAAACCTGCGTTATCGGACGGACGCTACTGGTTTCAGAAAGAATAGAAACGCCAGATACAGCGTCATAATTTAGCGGTTTGTTTGGAGAAGGAGGGAAGGGTAAACTTGGGATTGATAATTAATTTGGATTTGGAACGGCGGTGGACGCTTTTGTTTGGTTCGAGAATTGTTAATTCGATTGGACGGAAGGGTTGAAAAGGTTTCCGGATTTAACTGTCTGGTTTTCATTACCATAATAGTTATTTTTAACGTGTTTCTCCATTTAGATAAGCACAGATGTAATTTTGGGTGAAGGAAGATAGTTGAAAAAGAAGGATGAGATGAAAAAAGACGGTGCCTTTGTGTTTTGGAATTCGTAATGGAATTCTTTTAAGGTATATTCTGACTTAGTCATTGACTCCCAAACTTTTAAACATTACGAAATAATAAAAAAAGGCAATGCGTTTATTCTGTTGGAATTATGCATAGATACATTTTGCCTAAGTCAGGGGCTTCCAAACTCTTAAATAGAACGAGATTTTTTTAAAGATAACTTTTGGTTAGATTGGTGTTGTTACTTACGGCACTTTTACAGACCCGCTGATAGAAAGCTGTCAGCCACTTAAGCATCTCTTGTTTCTTCAGTAGCGCCAACTTGGACCAAGAGTACGACTTGACTACATTCATATTCGCTTGCACAACCCCTTTTTACAGGTGGCCACATTCATACATCTCACAGATAGAACACAGAACAACCATGCCCGAACCGGGACTGGAAGCCGGGACGACCAGATCATGGGGAACGCTACTCCTACTACCCCTATGCATGGGAGCCCGCTTTGGGGAGATTTGTGGTAAGATGTAACTACCTAGAATTACTGAATTTAGGAAGGACCAAATTATTTCGATTCAAACTAGCCAAGCTGCTAAATATATAAATTTGAATCAGGTTTCCTACTTTATTTCATTACAAGTTTTCCTTTTAATTATTGCAGTACGTACGTGTACCAAATGTACCCTTAAATATATTTATGTATGAATGTGGATTTCACGCTGTCACGAGCTATAATACATGAATGAATAGCAAAATTATTTTCTCAAACTTACTAAAAAAAGAATTAATTTAAAACAAATCACTGATATTTTGATTAAGTTTAAATGTTTCGAAATTTGAAACTAAATCAACAAGTCAATTAAAAAAAGGAGTCTTATACATTTCCTAGAATCACAAAATCTTAAACAATCTTATAGGATGTAAGAAACTTATTTCTTGGAAACTACAATCCATTTCGAATTTCATTTGATACAAACTTTTACATCAACATAGTTTTCCAACATGTGATTAAGTACATCGCATACAATAACGTGTCTGAGACGCGCATCGAATTATTGAATTTATAATTTTTAATCTGTAATTAAGTGAATAGTTTTAATTATCAAATGAAAAAAGTCACTTGAAACGTATTATTATTAAAGGAATTAAAATAATATTAAATATTCCAATTAGGAAGCTATTAAATTCGTCCTTTAATTAGGAAGTTAAGTAAATTCGTATATTAAGTGGTTAAACACGAAATCTGGGTTTTTTCCCAAGAAACGACGGTTAAAAGAAAATAAAGAATAAAGATTAAAATGAATTTCTGAACAAATGCTATGCGCAAACATGGTTATTTTTTCACATAATTAGATATTTGTCATATTTGTGGGCCGATTAGGCATTTGTCATTTTAGACATTTGTCATGACTAACGATGAGGCATTTGTTATTTGTAATATTGGAGGTTTTCGATCGCTCTTCGAAGATCATTGCCGCCATTTGGGATATTGAGATAACAGATTGTTGCTTGGGATTCCAGCATCTTTCACTTCTTCCGAATCATGTGATCAGCTAGTCGAATAAGATATGTTGCAAAGGAGTTTTTTCCCTGACTTCTAGCATCTAGAACGAATCTTAAATTCGTGCCATTTTCATCACTTCCCTGTATTGAAGAACAGGCCGGTGGGAAGCCAAAGCCTCCATACTAATAAGGAACTTCAAAGGAAGGTTAAGACACATATCACATCACTGGTGACAACATTCTTCGAAGCGAGGATCAGGAACCTGTCATTTTCCTTGATATGACAAATGCATGAATCATTGCGGCGATTGTGTCAAAAATAACCATGCCGGCACATAGCTTTTGGTGATAAATTCAATTTGTTCTCCACTCTTGTCTTTTTTTATAGTACTTCGGAGAGTTTTTTTTAACAGCCATTGTGTCACAGAACTGATAATGGTGGTGTGATTTAGCTAATTTAAGTGCATCAGAAAGGACTTTGAATTTTGTCACATAATCATTAATTCCGTATCATTCTTATCTTCTAATAAAATTTCAAAAGTACCATGCCCGTCTCCAAATATTATTCAGTAAATTATATTCGTCATTATAAATTATATATTTCAGTAAAATGAATTAAGTTATGGAAAATTTCAAGAATGTTTTTATTTTTCTTCTTCTGATTTTCTTAGGGGAAAAAATTGGTAAAGCACATTTATTTGATATATTTCATTTCATTACATTTGTTTTTGTTTTTAACCGCCCTTGTGTCACAGAATAAATAAAGATAATGGGATTAAATTAATTGAAATGGAAAAGAAAGGGCACTGAATTCTGTTCCAGAAAAATTATCATTCTGACCATCTAATCGTATTTCAAAAGTACCAGATCCGTCACAAAATATTATTCGGTAAATTATATTCGTCATTATAAATCTATCAAAAATCTTACTAAATTAAAAGAATTCGTATTAAGATTTTTTTTTAAAGAGAGCAATTTCAATAATTGAATCCTTAAAAAAGAACCCTGACACAAATGGGGCACCTATAAGGGAAAAAGTATAAAAACGAATTGAAATCTAATGCATAAAAATGAATTTTTGTTTCTTCGTATTTCATGTAATACCGCACCTTTCATCCGATGGCTACAAAAATTGGACAATTTATTGCTTTGTACTTAGAAAATTCATGTTTTTCAAATGGTCAGTTGTGTGTTGAATGCTTACGAGTCGGACAAAAAAGAAATTACAAGTTTTTGCTGAAGGTGGAAATTATATATTGTCCATCCTAAAGTATACTTGAATAAAGAAGTCAAAAATGTAGAATAAATATTATTATTTATACTTCCCTTTAAATACTATTCCATTTCAATGAATGCATACATTGTCGACAAGAAAATAAATATTCTTTCTATCATTCCTATTTAAACAAGATAACTATTTCAAATTTCAAATATATATACATTTCTTCTGCTACAGAAATGTGCCGCAGATAATTATATAATAAATTTCAATAAAATTAATTAATGTACAGACAACTTCTAGTCAGTTTTTATTTTTTAGCTTCAGCTTCTTTTAACTTTTCTGAGGTATGGATAGAAAACACGCACACACACACCTTCATTTGACATACATCAATACAATTTTGCTGAATATAATTTTTATTTTGATCTCAGTTTAGTTTAGTTATTTTTATTTGAGCCATACTTTTTTTTTCCTTTGCTCATTTTGTTACTCCAAAAGTGTTTTGGGTCTCGAGGGGGAACATTTAAGAACGTTCCTCCTCTGAGAAACACTTATACGTAGTGAATGGATGAAGCACCCCTTCGATCGCACCGAAAACACCAACCCCTATACTCCCAGGTTAATCTTTGCCGCACGAAATAGACGTGGCACTTTCCTTTTTTCCCATTCCTACCAGCAATTCAACTTCAGCTGGATTGAAAACTGCTTCCCATAAACACAGTCTCCCACTACATTTTTTTTCTTCCCTTCCCAACAAACTGCTACACTGTTTAAGCCTTTCTGCTCACCAGCGTATGGCCCCGAAAACCGTTTTTCTGTGTCGACAATTTCCATACGTTTTTATCCCGGCCCACGGAAAAAGATGAGAAGTGGAAATTGCGTTGCAAGCCCCCTCGGGCCGGGAGGGAATCTGCAATGCAAATTGCGGAGAGTCGCGGGTGGTAAAGTGTCAGGCCACTTCATGGCTGGCCGACCCCCGCACGTACTTGTAAGTCACTCTCGTGCGGAAAATTTTATTGATGTCATAAACTAGACACTTGTGGACAGCGGAGTGGCACTGACCTTATAAAGGAACGTCAGGGCGCGAGAAGGGACGATGGGAGAGAAAAGGATGCAGCTGCTCAAGGAAGAAGAGGACGCAACAGGAAGCAAAAGTTCGGTTCTTCAAAATAAGGGTGATGAGAGTTGTAATGCCTGATGTGGGTGAACTTCGAAGAAAACATCAAGGGCAATAAAAGGTACGAAACCATGTAGGTCTTTTTCACTTTCCTGTTTCTGTAGTATAGAGAAAGTATAGAAATTCGTCAAAAAAATTCGAATTTGACGAATCTCAACGTTTTAGACTTCTTGGAGTTCGAAAAGCACATTTTTGGAAAATGTCCGTTAGTCTGTGGCGTAGAAAACTCAAAACCGATTTATGCTAGACAGCTGAAATTTGATATACTATCTTTGCACTAAATTTGCAAGTTTCTGTCGAATTTTGAGAAAAATCTATTCAGAGGAAGTCCGTCTTTTCGAATATTGTTAACACAATAATTACCATCAAGCAGGTAGTTTTTTAATGTAATCGAACAATGAAAATCCAACCGTCTGAAGCCTGGGCCTTTTTCATCAGGCCATCATGGCAAATAAAAAAAATAAATCGGGATTCGTTCTAACTTAGATGTGATCTTCGTCTTCAGGCCAAGTTTTAAAACAGCGAGACCCAATTAAAAATCATTCTTAGTGAATAGAAGACTTAGGTTCCAAAAACGAGAATTTAAATAAATTAAATTTCAGGACCAGAGAGTCGCAAATTCCATAGTCAATGTGAACTAAAGAATCATCTGGATTAATTGGTCTGCCTATTAAATTAATTTTTCTTTAGATTTTTATGCAAATCTGAAGAGACAAAAAATATCAGCTCAAGTGTCTTTCTCATCGTCTGATTATAGTTAAAGACGACTAAATCTATTCTAAATTAGGTGGCGTACAAACTCTAAAATAGTACAACAAATCTAACTAAACTAAAATTCCTAATGCATTTCCTTAAATTGATTGGAGTGTTTTGCGTCACAGATTCTTTCTAATAACTTGTTAAAGAAAGAACGTCTTCCCTATTTCTTTTTAAAGATATTTGCATTAATGGCATATTTAAAACGTTGCCATTATTATGTAAAAGAAAATCAATACGCAGCGCATTAAATCTTTTTTCCCCCCATTGATTCAGATGAATTGATATGTTAGCAAATTTCCATTTTTAGAGCTTATAAAATAATAATAATAAAAAGTTGGGCTAGATTTTATTTCAGAGTTCCAGATATCAAAGTGGAGCGAACACACATGCTAATTGCAGAGAAAAGGTTAAATTTAACTTTCATTAGTATCACACATACATGACACAACTGAGGAAACTAAAATTCGATCACACGATAATTCATCACCTATTTAAAAAAAATAATACTTAATTTGTGGGAGTAGGAACTTTAATAGTGGCAACACTGCTGTAAAAACGGCACGCAACCAAAACAAAGAAAGTCGAGTATACCTCACGTTAACTACATACATACTTCTGAGCAAAAGGGCTCGTTCTTCCTACGTCATACGCATGCTGAGTGACGCGAAGAACTGACCCTTGTATTAGTTTGCGGTCTAAAGTGTTGTCAGGATGTTTTCAAAACAAAAACAACGAAGTTAGATAAAAATTGAATGTGCAGCAGCAGAGGTTGAACGGCAGCATCAATACACTTTATGAGATTTGGGCCAGATCATTCCAGCCAAAACTGAAACGCCAAATAAACGAATGGTGTCATTACGGGTCACCAAAACGTTTGAAATTTCTTCAGAATCCAAAAATGTAATAGTTATGCTTGTTCTCTTATATGACTGTAATGGTATCCTAAAATACAGCGTTTCCCCACAGTTTTAGTTTAGTTTAGTTATATTAACGTCCCGTTTTAAAGCAACACGAAGGCTATAGCGTTTCCCCACAGCAGACCGTCCATAGATTTTTGCGGCTGTAGACCGGCCCATTTGAATTATCAACAGAACAGGTGCTGCGATTTCCACATCATTGGAAACGGGATGTATACAATACTGCGACTATATTGGAGGTCTGTGAAACATGGGACAGGGATCGCTTTTGTATTCCATGTAAATAAATAGTTGCCCCTGTTAAAGTTCGAACCCTCGTATAAAAAAAGCAGT
This sequence comes from Argiope trifasciata, assembly GCA_026543055.1. Lineage (NCBI taxonomy): Eukaryota > Metazoa > Arthropoda > Arachnida > Araneae > Araneidae > Argiope > Argiope trifasciata. The sequence goes on along the minus strand of JAPMOQ010016150.1, from coordinate 3,904,993 downwards.
TCAATTTTTGTAGTTTGTTAATACAAGATTGTAATTTGATATTTATGCCGGATGTTTAATACTGCCAATCATTAAATGAAATGTATCGACAGATAATCAATTTCTAGATAGATTTGTATCGATGTTAAATACATATCTTCCTTAGAATGACTATTTCTTAATGAACTATTTGCCAATTTATTCAAATAAACTATATACCTCTTAATTCCTTTTTCTACTATCATTTTGCATGTGAATTGAAAGGCAGATTTCCGGTGAATAAATTTCAACCAAAATTTGGTAGAAAACTACAAATTTGATGCTATGATTTCTTGTAGAGTTTTATCGTCTATCTTTGCTCCCACGTAAAGAAGCCGAGGTCATGCGTACTATATGCCTCATTTTAATTATTCGAATATCGAGAGTGGAGGAAAAATTAGTTTAGTTTAGTTTAGTCATATTAACGTCCCGTTTAAAGCGACACGAGGGCTATTTTGGGACGGACCTCGTGATTTTGAACCATGGTCAGATGACGAGGACGACACCTGAGCTGACACCTTCACACCACACCACACCAGCGGGAGGACGTTTGACCTGACAGATTTAACGTGAAAGAGACCCCCTCACACGACAGTTCTTCGGTGGAATCGAGTCTCGAACCTGAAACGCTCCGGTTCCGAAGCCGAGACCTTACCACCAGGCCACCGAGGCCCCGGAGGACAAATTGGACCAATCGAAGTGCACAAACCAGAAAAGAACGTGTAAAAAGTAATTAAAGATGGAAATGAATTATAAATAAAAATGAATTAGGTGTTCGGAGAAAAAGTTATTTGGTAACCACATGAAGAAATGACTCAATTTATTATTATAATCCAAAAATGCTTTTTCATTCAAATTTCACAAAAATTATATATATTTAAGTAATCATATATATAAATGAGTACTTTCACATATGCATCATAATGAACAAATTGATAAGGTCAAAAATGAATGTTCTTGAAAACTGTATTAGAAATTAATAAACCATTGTTCTCAAGATAAGCAAAAAATTATACAAAATAAACAATGAAAACACATACCTTTGGACAATGTAAAAACGATGTCTCAGTTCACGCTATTGCAATTTCACTTGCAACTGATTTAAGATACCCAAAGGAGATGGATTTTATTAATCTTTCTGAAAAGAAAAGAATCAAAGAATGAATAAATGTCAGAAGAATAAAAAACAAATGAATTAATAAGAATCAAAGAAATGAAGAATCGAGCCCTCATTCAGAAATCTCATAACATGATAATGTAATAAGACTTGTTTTGTCTGTATTTATATAATTTTTGAAAAATTTCCTCTTAATCATATAGCAATGATAACATGAATACAAAATTAGCATTTTTAATTTGCGTGTGTGAGTGTGTATAAATTCAATAATTAAATAATATGTAGAACAGCAAAGAAAAACATTTTTGTTCAACGGATTTGAAAATACTTTTTAAACTTTAATACAAATTGAAGAAAAAATTGTAAATAGATAAAACAGGTATCATTAAAAAGTTTATTAAAAAAGTAAGGTGACGTAACATGATTTTGTACAGTAATATATTGTGTTGCTGTCAAAAAAACTTTTAATAACTTTTGAATTTCGTTATACCAACCCCAAGTTCTGAAGAAAATCGATGACTAATTCTGAAAGAATTTTTTGATTACAAATCCTTATCAGATGACCGTATCCTTTACCACAAGCTTCCACATTAATAACCAAACGTCCTGTTTTTGTGTAAAGTCAGATTTCACCTGAAACAATCCCATTCAAATGATGAGTCTATTACACGATTCGACATTCATTTCTAGAATCTTTCTACCAAAAAATTCAGTCATTACCATTAGCACTCAACTCACTGGTATAGCGAGGATATGTAGCATCTGCAGCAAGCATTTTTTCATCGCCTTGCCGTCATAATGGTTTTGCAAATGCTATATAGAGCTAACTTACTCTTCTTTATTAATAAATTTGGTTAGTTCTGATTTTAAGAATCTGCATGAATGCAGCAATGTTTTATCCCCACTGCTTCTCTTTGTTGCGCCTGTAAATCATTTCAGCTTATATTAACATCATCAATATAAATGCAGTGGTGTAAAAAGGGAAAATGACAGTTGAAACTGTCGTCGTCCACGTGATATTGGCTTAGCAATAAATAAATACAAAAATATTTGTTAAATATTCTTAATTGGTGTCATACCTCCAACTTCCACCTAGTTGTTCCGATATCATGACTAAAATCAGAAAGGAAAAGTAGCACTGGAAATTGGCTGTAAATTGGCAACCGGTGCTCCTACAAATAGCATATCGATAAAAGTGTGCTATTTGTAGGAGCACCGGTGGTAACTCAAAGAAATGAGCTAAAATTTTAATCAGAATTCAATTATATAAATGTAAATTGTCATCGATCATTTAATCCATAAAATACAATCATATTAATCCATCTGTAAGACACTTGTGTAGCCAAGAAAAGTGTCCCCACTTATGTCAAGATAAGTGACAGTAGGAATATGCCTGAATAATTTATCTTCACCAAATGTTGGATAATTTATTTTCACAATAGTCGACTTGTAACTGAAACTAGTTACTCCAGAAGGACAAAGAAAGATCAACAAGGAATCAAGCATTGAGAGTACCAGTGATTCGTATTAACCGGTGCTAAACATTAATTCATCTTTCCAAATTTATTCCTTCATAACTTTTTTAAAAAGAAATATGACAAGAGACGAAAGAAGTAGTGTACTATTTAAAAAAATTCAATTCCTACCCAAAAAATAAAGATTTCATTTTAGTTACTTCGTATTAATTAATTATAAAAAATGATTAAGTATAAAAAAGTTATGGATTTTCGAAAGAATTCAACTCGCATTCTTCACCTTCTCGTGAAAAATACTGAAATCCTCGCATTTTACCAATTGATCTACTGCCTGTCAAATTTCATCATAAGCAGCTGGAACTCTATTTAAAGTATTAAAAATGAATTGAAGTCAATCAATTAATATATATTTGATAAAAAAAACTGTTTTCACATCAAGTGTTATCCATTACAAATTTTAAAAAATGTATTTGAACTTGACTGGACGAATAAAAATTTTATTAACGATTGAAAATTTGAACAAGATATACAAATAAATATATATAGTGAATTAATAGTAGGAATTGAAAAATAATATCATACCCTGCTTCCCATTTACCCCTATTATATCATTAACAGCGAAAAAAAAAATCATATAATTCCTTATCTGCCACTTGCTTTACCATCGCCACTGCCCTAAATATCCACACCAATTCCTTCTTAAATCACTACGCCACTGGATAAATGTAACTAACTTTAAAAAGACAATTACACGATAAAAAAAGAGCAAAAGTTTCAATTTCTTTCTAATAAACATAACCAACAGAATCACTCTCTACTTAATCAATAAAAAGCTACTTCCTGCAACAATCATTTAGGGTGGTAGGAGGAAGTGAACATCTCCCGGATTTAAATGGAGGTAGCACCGATTCAGCATCCCCTCTAAACCCTTCCCACCAATCCTTTAAAAGCGCAGCAGCACTTTCAAATTCAACATCAGTATTAAACGCAAACTCACTTATATTTTTTTTATCAGTCACCCCCCTTCCCCTTCTTTATAGCTTCCCATTAGCGTAACGGAGTTGTAAGCGAGTGAGCGATGAAAGCGCCATCTGTGGGAACACTTTGAAAATTGAAGTGACGCAGACCGTAAAAAAAAATGGCATTTTAGGTTTTCCTGAGATCTACCGTAGTCCTTATTTCGGTAAATCCAGATTTCCAACGCATTTTCATACAAGAAATGGCTAAAGCTGGCGTGAAGAAATAAAAATCTCGCCAAATGCCAAGTAGCCGAAAATGTGATATTAGCGCCGTTAAGGGCTTCATGTTTATTTAGTTTATATGGTTAAGTGAGCGGAATCTTTTCCCTTCGATATATTTATTATCTGTATACAGATTTTTTCTTTCCGAACTGCCTAGTAATCGCTTTACTTATTTCAGCTGGATAAAAAATAAATCGCAATCTTGGAAAACATGTATCAAAGAGATTAGAATCATAAGATCATTATGTAAGAGAAAGTGAAATCTTTTTTTAAACAGCTCCATCAAAACTGAGTTCACATCAAATTTTAATTTTAATGTACGAGTTTGTCAATTAATCACTGCTGTTATGAGCTTGAAAGGAACAGATGCAATTAAAAAAAATGGCTAGTAGAATCCGCAATGCCTCAAATTTCTTATATAGTTTCAAATTATTTTCTCTCTTATGATAAATTTTGTTGAATAATGATCAGAATCCAAAACGCATTTAAGAACTTTTTTTTGTTAACTATTTGGAAGTACAATTTCAAATAGATTTCCAATTTTCAAATCTGGACTGCATTTTAAAGTTTATTTCTTTATCCCAATGCCTTTTTTGAGCAAATCAATTTATTAATTAGAAGTCAATTATTACTTACAGTCAACCATTTTGCGAAATAGAACTAAAACCGATTTATGGGAACAATTTTGACGTCGTAAACCCATGCCATATTACATTAGTATAGATCTTTATGTGTCTTTTACACCTTCGCGCACAAATAAATGCATAGATGAAAAGACTGCTCAAAAATTTACTCTAAATTTACAATCCCAATGACAGAACGATGTATCAAAATTTTATCTAACTCATTGCATTTTTGATTTGTTTTCGTCATATTCAAGCGAATAGAGAAATAAACTCTTCACTATGAAATTTGTCAACAAATTTGTACAGATCTACAACTAGATCTATGTACCATAAGTCATATCTAACCTTTACCGAGTTGTTATATTTTTCCGAAATGTTCGTAGACAAATAGGTGGAATTCTAGAAAATAATCATTTTTGGATTCCTGGATAGGGTTATTGACAGTTGGATCGAATGGCAAGTACTATATGTGGGTTTTCAACTTATACAGCTTATAAAATATAACTATTTACACGTATGTATACCAGCAAAGGAACGAAAAATAATTCAAAATATAAATGAGATCGACCAAACAGACCAACTAGGAAAACGTAAGCTATGTCATCATAAAAACAGGAAAAAGTTTCATTGACTTTTCAGCAAAAGTGTCGGAGATATTTGCGATTAAAATTACCAACATTCCGGTTTTATGGTACGATGTCTTGATAACTATCCACAGTGAATTTTAAATTCCAAATCAGATTCCAGAGCAGATCTGTTGTCTGTATGGTCGGCATAAATTGAATTTGTCTGATTTGTTATTGGGTGCTCATCTTCAAAGAATTTGTCATCAGTCCTCCAGTTAATGTCTTGGGATATATGATGAGTAGAATGCAGATTGAGCAATGTTGTTCTTAACATCTGACCAAGGCTGGAAATTACTTTTCTCCTCCCTACATTAAGGTTTCCGACTACGTTAGAAACACTGTTTATCGACCACATAGACGAATTTTTCTTTATTATTATTTCTTTTAGTTCAGACTTTCCTCTTCCACAAACAGTTTTATATTTTCTAGGAAGAGGAAAGTCTTACCTATCAACCAGGAGAAATTTAAGCAAAAAATATTTTTCTGCTAAAATTTGTCTTTAACTTCAATTTTCTCAAAATTTTAATTTTCATAAAAATGAAATGAACCTGAAGTTTTATTGTTGGTGGAATACTTTTTCATTTATTACTGTTTTTAGAAAAATTAAGTTGTGAATTTGTGGAAAAAAATGCATGTATATGTATATTTGTAACCATTAATTCTTTGCATTCCAGTCTTTTTTTTTTTTTTTTAGATTTTGGTTTATTTCATTTGTCATTATATTCTGTAACTTATGTACAAAGAAAAATAGGATTTCTGCATTAAAATTTTGAGTAGAGTGTTAACCGTCTTGGTTAAATCTCATTAAAATTTGCTAGAAATTTTACTATTTCACAAAATATATTTTTTAATTATGTTTTTATATTTATAGAACTTTGTATTATAATTGATAATATATTGTTACGAACACGTAGTTTTGCTTTCCCGCTCTGATATTGTCATCGCAAGGAGGAGTGTTTTACAGTAATGTGTATTGAATAGTGAATGGGTGTGACGTCAGAGGTCCCAAGGCTTGGCGACAAACTTGGCGACCATTTGGCGACTTGGCGACGAATTTGGCGACTTTGGTGACAAAATGGAAAGTACCCGAAACATCGAGAATTTTCCCGATCCGTCCACTAGGAGCCGAGATCCATCCAGAACGCTCCTGATTGGTCCAGAAGACCTTAGCCCCGCCTACCACCGGTATATATAAGGAGTAGGGCTAAATGAGTGAAGTCAGTGGAATCAATGGGGCGAAGTTAGTGGAATTAATCGAGACGGATAAAGTCGAAGCGAAGCAGCGGAGAAAAGGGAAAGGAGGAAGAATCCAGTGGAGTCAAGCCGAAGTGCGGCAGTGGAAATAAGCCGAAGCTGTACGGCCTGGTGTTCAACGAAGACAAGTAGCGCTGTGGAGTTTATCGAGAAGACCTAAGAGAGAGAGGTCTTGAACTGTGGAGTCCTGAACGGAGGACTGCTAATCTCTGTGTAGAATATACTGACGAAGCCTGTGTCGTAGCCCGTTGTGCCGTCGTCGGGAACGGAGCTGTCCCGAACTAAGGAGTAGTCCCGTTGTGCGAAGTAGTAAGTCGACAGCAGAGGCAAGAAGAGACAAAGGAATAGATCAGCCTGTTCTGGAGAGACCCAGGAGGTGTAAAGCGAATCCCTTAAAGATTCCCTCTCCGGCTGAATCCTGTCTAGCCGCTCTGTGGACATTGTCACTACAGAATTTCTGCCTGTGGACTACTATCTGCAGTGTGTTGTCCTGTGTGTACGTCTCGACTGTAAATAGCTATCACCTGTACATATTTGTGTGTAAATAATTGTCGTCTTTGTGCTGTCCTGTCCTGTTCCTGTAAATAAACGTCTGTGTTGTGTTCGTCAACTAAAAGACTGATCATTTTGTGTGTGCTCATCGTCATCTAACACCATACACAACCACTATATACTATACAAGTTTAAAAAGAACCCGACGGATTAATATAGAGGAAATCCGTAACAATATCTTAAAACCCTAGTTTTAAATAGTTTTTAAAAAATCCAATTTTTCAAAAAGTTTCCTTAGAATGTTGTCGGATACCTTAACATTATATTCTAATTACGATGCGTTAGTCTCTCTTTTAACTCAGCTGAACAAAAACCAAGTTTTTATTGTGGTTTAAAATTATTAGTATTACAACATTGTGTCTGATTTCCTCGTTTCCTAGTTTCCTCGTTTAAAAGATAGTGGACCTATTTGTAAACGTAGATTCCAAACAGAAATTTTTAAAATCTTAACTGTTGAAAGTGTATAATTAAGAATGAATATAACATAAATATTTGATGGTAATTTATTATGGACGTATCACGAATTTACTCGATTAAACGATACACAATACACAAGAAAATAGAAATTACTTCGTTTCCATACGTAAGAGATGATGTTAAGCACTGATTAACTCGTTATCCGTTCTCAATATTTCATAAACATTCCGAATTCAGGGATAAAAATGTAGGCATTGCTTGCCCCTAACCCTCTCCTTTGAACTGATTCCTTAATCGACCAGCCATATGTAAAATAGCTCAATTTGAAAGAAAATATTATCAGTATTATGACATCAGTGCTTGTGGAACACCATTACTGCTTCATAGAGGGTATCTTTTCCTATTTTATGGTCATTTAAATTCTAAGAACAAATTTTCAACTTAAAGATTTAAATAGGGAAATGTGTTTCAAAATGTTCATCTTCCGATTCTATTCAACAACTAGACGTATCGTCTAACCATGCAAATGATCCAAATAAAAGATCTTATGCATTCAAGATCTAATGAGTTCATTTTCTTAACGAAAGTTGGAAAGATTTTTTCCCGATCATAAATTCTACGCACCCATCTTCCTTACATACACAAAAAAATTCAGTCAGCAAAATATGGGAACGGAAGCAATTTTTGGTAAAGCGAGACAGCAACTTCCTCTTGGAAATGCTGAGTAGATTTTTACGCAGAAACCATAAGATTTCAGAAAGGGGTAAAAAAAATGGGAAACCGATTACTGCATTTAGCATTTTCTATACATGAATTCAAATTTTATTCAAATATTCAGAGCGAATGTTTCGCTATAACTTTTATCCCATTTAGTGTTTTTTTTTTTCCTTCTTCTTCGGGGTAGAGAGGACACAACTGAATCGTAAACGGGTAAAGAGTACTCCAAGGGAAGTTCCCACCGAAAAATTCGAATTAACCCCATTCTTCGCCACCCTTGAGGCCATTTCGAGGCAGTGACACAGTCCTCGAAAAAAGGGTCCTCTTCTCAAATTAGAGTTCTTAATAGGTCCAATAATTCATGCGCAGTTTTCGCAGCAGAGCATTTACTCGCCTCGTCAGCTTTAACGGTCATATTTTTGGCGCAGAAACGAGTTTCTTGGCGGAACTTTTCGCCAATTAAGACTCGGAGAATGGTCGTAGCGTCAACTCGAATGCCACCATAGAAGACACAGTTAACATCAAGCAGTAAGGATAGGAAGAGATAAACGAGAAGGGCAATGGAAAGGGTTCCAAATTTATGTTAGTGGAATGGCAACGGTGGATATAAAAATGACGCGAGTAATTTCCCCTTTTGAAAATGCCTGCATTCTTTCGGCTTTTCAATAAAGAAATCTTTAAATAGACCGTGTTGATGGAACTATAAAGGTCGGTGCCTTTTTCTTTATTGCGCATAATAACAGATTACAAGGAGGCTTTCTTTCTTTTTTTTAAATAGAATCTGACAAATAAGTGAAAAAATTAATGTTAAAAAGAAGACTAATCGTTCTTATACACATGGATTGTGTAAGACAGGAAGTAACCAAGTTCCGAATATGATTTCTGATTCCCTTGGATTATTCTTGTTTTTTTAATATTTTAATGTGACTTTTCCTTTTTTTCCAATACTTTTCAAGAGACTAGAAGAACAATAGTACAAGTCAGAAGAATATATAATTCCTAGATATTACTTACATTAATTAATCCTTAAATTTAATTTGAGAAGATCTTCAATAAACGATGTGAAAATGTTAAGTTTAATCCTGAGTTATGTTGTTATTTGTCTACCATATAAATACTACAAAAAGTTAAATATTTTGTTACCAATCAAGTATCTCATTTTACGAATGTGCAACATATTCAGAAGAATAAAAAATATTATCATCTTACTGTAACGTGATATAATATATTAGGTCGCTTTTACATGTCAACATTTTTAACAAGACTAACGTTTCAAAAACATTTGGTACGTCGCTCGCAGTACAAAATGTCATATATTATAAATGTAGTTTGGTTGAAATTCATCAATCACCGCAAATTAATGTAAATAATTTTGATTAAAAATAAAAAGGTGAAAAAAAAAAACCCAAGTTCAAGACCGAACCCTGACCTACTGATCCATTCCAACAGCCTGAGCGTATCTTGAGACGGGCACATTTCCCGCTCTTTCCCTTCTATTGAGGTTCTGGGTTCTTTTATGTCTATTCTTTTTACAGACAGTTTGTTGGTAGCTCTTCATCGACGTCCGCAAACATCCACTCTTCAATGTCCGAAGATGTCAACCGCCAGATATCCCCATTGACGTCCAGGGGTGGTCTTAAGCCGAGTTCCAATTAACTGTGGCTTTACGAATAAAGTCGTGTATTTTCCAATTGTCTAATTTTTGGAACAACCTCGACCCCATGGATTTGATTCGAGATTTCCAGAAAATTGACGTTAAACTAAATCTACATCAAAAACCCCCAGAACAATGCAAGAGAGGATAAATAGGGGAAAGTGTGCCATGTTTGCAGACGCAGAGGTGATCGGAACGCGGCTTTACAATGAGTCGGTCAATGGATTTACGACCAGGCCGTCGGATAGGGGACTTTACAAAGAAACCACCTTCACAAACACTTGGATTGCTAAACTCAAATATAAGCTATACCCAAAGTTTGAAATCTATTCTCAAGGAACTGGCTCTCTATTGTACTTTTAATATTTTAATGAATGGATATTTTAAAGGTATATTACTAACACGACACTAAATCCAATCACGAATCTATTTTTTCAATTCGTTCACTTTGGCGAAGTATAGCCAAATTTGGCTCTTACGCCTTTAAACACCAATATCCAATCTAATCAACCCGTTTCCTTATCTAATGAGTATGCAGAAAAGTCGCAATGAGAATCTTTTTCCTATTATTGTTTATAGTATTTCAAAACATTGCTAGGGAAACGATTTCAAAAAATCCTGAGTTCGAATTATTAAAAGTGAAGTCGAAAGTAGGTGTATTTCCAGGTATGGCTTTATTTTCGTTTAATGCTTTCCAAAAGTCAACTTAAAAATTCCATTTGATTCAAACGATTTTTTTTCTGTATACAGCCATATTATAATGTTCTCCGAAACGTATCATTCTTCACAAATCTAAATCGACTTTATTTATCGTTTTCCGAAATGCTAACATCGTTTGCACGATTAGCTCTTTCAGAACGCAAACAAAAACAAATAAAATAAAAGTTTATAAAAATGTTTCATACAAAAGAGTAAAAGCTAATATAATTTGGAAAGTATATTATAGCTTATTTTATTCGCTTAAAAATTTATCGATCACGCATGCGTGACTGATAAATAGCATGTATCATTCCTTAACTGTAACCTTGAATTTTATGAAAATCGATTTACTCTGGCAACTGCAGGTAATAATGATGTGTTTACTGTCCTAATGATATGATACTCAGTAATTTTTTTTTCAGAGTACAACAATAATTTCATAACATAACTTTTCCAGACCAATTTTTGAAGAATTCTTTGACTTATAAGCGATAACGTGTATTCAAACAACCTGGTAGTTTCTCCTGTTGTATTTTGAAACAGAAACAAAAAGATCAGTTATGTCGTGTAATAGATAGTTTCAAAATAAGAGTTTTGGAACGTTTGCCGTCTGAATTTATGATGTTATATTACATGATTAGAGTGTAGTTTTACGCTGAGGTTGAGTCACTATAGTTCAAAGAACAGTAATGGATAAAATATAAAGAAAACTTTTGATGTGAAAGAAATGGAACCATCTCATCACCCTAATGTTGCTAGAGTTATCTTTTATTATATATTTCAGTAAAATTGGGGGCATTTATCAATTAAAAATGTGTCTAATTTATACATGAAGTTGTGTAAGATGCAATTGTTGTTGTTTCCAATGGCTCTTGTCATTGACAAGCCCGCTGATTGTTGTCAGCGATTTTAAGCCAAAACGGGCTTCCCTTGTTTTTCAGTAGCGTCAACTAGGGCCAAGAGTACGACTTAGCTACTTCATGCTTCTCATTCGCTTGCACGGCCCCTTTTTAAAGGGCGGCACATACACACTACTCACAGATAGAACACAGAATAACAGCCATGTTCGAACAGGGACTAGAACCCGTGATGCCCAGACTAGGAAGACACGTTACCCCTAAGCCAGGACGTCGGCGTAAGATGTAATAACATACACCACTTATACCCAATTCGTTAACCATTTATCTAACAGTTTCAAAACAATTGTGGCACTAATATAGATCCCATCGAAATATTAAAGCATCAAAAGTGTTTTTACAATCTGGTATATAAAATATAATTTTATGGAACTTCAATTCAACTAAGCCCGTAAAGTCACTGGGTTCATTTATGGTGGTTGTATGGTGTGAGAACAATCAGAAAACCACAAGGACGTTATTTAACACGAAGATACTAATACAAAGACGAAAAATACAGAGCTGAGACGAACACAGGACAGCTTACTACGGCAAACAGTAGGCCACAAATAGTAATCGACCACAGCACACAAAGTGACTAAAAAAGGAAGGATTTCACATAGCTTCACTGTACGTCCTCTCCAAACATCTGAAATTCTCCGCCGTTTCCTCGCTTTAGCAATATATATTTATGTTGCGGACTCACTAATAAATGATTGGCTTCTCCACACACGAAATTGCTTCTATCATAAACAATAGAACTCAGCACAGCTCAATTAAGCAAACGCTTGCACTTCGCCTTGTCTTCAGCTTGAAGTTGGTAGTTTTTCATAGCTCCCAAGAGGTGGGACGAGAATGTTCTGGACCAGTCAGGCGTATCTCGATTCCTATAGGATGAATCGATAAAATTCTAGAAGTCCCATCAATTTCATCGCTAAATAGTCGCCAAATTTTTCGTCAAGCTCTAAGATCAATGAGACGGCACTCGATCTGTACAAAACAGGGCTGATCGTAAAACAATCTTTTCAGGGATTAAACTAACCGTGCCGGGAAGCAGCATTACAGATTTGTAATAACACATTGAATGTTGTCATTATCAAAAAATTCGATCTCCGAGATTCAAACAAAATTTCTTAATTCATTTTTTGTTTAAGATATTTCAGTCGTTTAGACTCTTTCTTAATTCTTTCACCTTAAAAAAAAATCTTTATCGTAAATGATCATGCTAATACAACAAGCTAAATGGATGAATTTTAGTTTATAATTTTACAGCTAAGATTATATATTTTTGTTTGTCGTGAAGTTCGCCATCACTGAACCATCATAGCTCTTTTGAAGATAGACAGTTGAAAGAGATGAACACGTGTCAGCAATATCTACAAGGAAACGGGACGGAAAAAAGGCATTTATTTCTCTTTTTTCATATTTTTTTCTCTCTCTTCCTTGCTGAGTTTGTTTTGTTTAGTTCTGTTAACGTTCCGTCTTGAAGCAACAATAGGGATTTTAGAACGAACCTCGTAATTCTGAACCGCTGTCAGATGACGAGGATGACCTTTGAGTTGGCACACCCTCTCTAAATTCCCATACCAGTGTCAGGACATTTGGCCCAGATGGATTTAACTCGTACCAAATCCGCTTACTCGATGGTTCTTCTATGTAATCGGGCTTCGAACCTGATGACTTCTGCTTTCGAGGTCGATATCTTACCACGAAGCCACAACGACCCATCTCTTAATTAGAATTTTTTTTTTAATAAATGTATGTGTGAATGTTAAGCGAAAGGATGAATGAATGAATTATGCAATATCACTAAATACTAATTTCCGTATACAAATAAAATGAAAAGGGAGGCACTAACAATATCCAGGCTTAAAGCAATGTTTTTATCTGGGTCTAAATAAAATAACCATCAGTTGTCGGAGATGTAGAACCACAGAGTCCAGGAGCTCCACCCAAACCATTCTTCACTGGTAATCATATCTGTGCCTAATTTTAGACTAATATATCAACGAGTTACCTAATCAGTATGTTCATTTGCTTCTCCGTGCTTACGTCCTTTACATAATAGCTGAAAAGTGAAACAAACTTGAGAAAAGAAATTCTATCTGAGATCTTGACATAAAATTAAGGATAAATATAAAATGTCAGTCAAGAAAGATGGACAAACTGTGTATTTGATTATATCCATTATATGACGAAGCTTAATGTAAAATGTGTCTTATTGTCCAACTATACGAGAAAGTAAGCTGAAGAGTATATCATATAATTAAGAATTTTAATAAGATCTGGCTTATTAACGAATGAATTATCTGATTATTTACTCATAATTTCAAAATGTGGTTAAATTATTTCAATCATGACTACGGAAATGTAATAAGTCATAATATCCTACGTAGACATCCCTGTCAATAAAAGCTCTTCAAAGGCATTTTTTTGTGTGTTGATTTCAGTTCCTCATTTTTGATCTTTTTGATAAATATTCGTGATTACCACACCACCCAGATAATCGTGATGCATTTTTATATAGATTTCCATAATAAGAAATGCACAATAACCTCCATAATTTACATAATCAGAGTAAAATATCTATAGCAACATATGAACGACATACGAATCTAAAAAGGCTCCAAACTAAACAGATTTAATTTACCCTTGCTTTGTTTTAGCTACATTGATTTTAGTTCCTCATTTCTGATCTTTTGGATAATTATTCACGATTACCAAATCACCCAGATAATCGGGGTGCCTTTTTATCTGGATTTTCATAATGAGAAACGCATAATAACCTCCATAATTAACATCATCAAAACAAACATCCATAGCAGCATATGAACGACATACGAATCTTAAAAATAAAAAAACCCACCAAGCTAAGTATATTTAATTTACCCCTGCTTTGTTTCAGCTACATTAGTAGCTTGAAAAACAATAATACATCCAGCTAATAGCATAAACAACTCTCACTCAACGACAGAAGGGGAAGATACATTTCCCAAAAGGATCAAAACCTTCCTCTCGAATTTCTGAAGGGGAAAAAAAAGGGTAACATTTACAAGATTTGGCTAATAATATCTTTAAAATATTTTTTAAAGACTTCCCATTAATGAATGTATCTCCCCCTTTCTCCTCTGTATGACGAAAATTCAAATATCATAATACCCCACCAGCATGTTCTACTCCTCCACCCCTTAATCTTGCTCGTTAAGTATCGTTGCATCCCCCCTCCAGTCCAACTTTCTTTAAAGCGTTCGCACTGCCATCTGTTGTTGTGCCGAAACGTCAATTAAGGACTTATATCCAATTAGCGGTCTAAGAAGGTGGGGTGGGTGCTACCTCTTTCCCTATTATCATCTTCAATAAGTAGCAGGTTGTACCTTCGCCGACTATCATCGTTGCAGGAAGAGGAAGGCAGAAAAGAAACGGTGAAGTAATTAAATTGGAAGCTAAATATTGTCATTAAATTGTCGTTGGAAGATTTTCATGATAGTCAAACACATTCTCTTGTTAGGTTCGGGTCGTCTTCTTTTTTTTTCTTCTTCTTATTTTGGACGCTGTTGGATTTTTATGTCCATACTTCCCCAAGTGTCTTAGATGTTTCCTAATGTGTTTGGGGGTAATGTGGGGATGGTTATTAAGGTATATTTTCCATGTTCTGATCGTAAAATATTTCACGGCAGCTTTATTATTTTTGCTAATGTGATTATTATTGATACAAGTGCCAATAATGGGTGAGGTGCAATACCATTAACTTCTTTTATTTGGTCGTTAATTATTAGGAGGATTACTGGACTCATTGGTTAAATTATTTAATTGCATTAAATAATAATAACAATAATTACAGACCCAGAAAAACCTTTATTAGTAAAGCAATTGAATAAGATGCAATGACGACTGCAGAAATCAATTTACACCTCTGATATTCATATTGGATGTTTTATTAGGGATCGAATAATAATTAAAAAAATGCTTTCTTCTACTTGTTATTTTGAAGGAGCTGATAAAAGTGTTTTTAAAAATGGGAACAATGAAATCATCTACGATGAATCAGGCCTAAAGACTTTATCAAGGGTCCCTCTAAAATTTAATTTCACGAAAGACTGTATAAATTCCAGTAGATACCATTTCGCAGACTTTCACTCATTCAGAAGAATATTAATATTAATTGATATGAGTTGTTATTTGTAAAATTTATCCCATAAATGTTCCCTCCCCCATCAACAATATAATTTCCACGTCATTTATTGGAAGCAACAAAGTCAAATTTTGCTCTAGTGCTAGAATCCAAGTAACTATATTTGGCGATTAGATGGAAATATCACGGAGTGTTTGAATTCAAGGTTCTAAACCTCTGGACATAACAGGAGAATAGAGTGATAGCGCGGCAATAAGATTCCTCAATAAGTGGTTTCTATTTAACTGAATGCCATAATTTAGAGAGCCTTTTAAGCAAGAAAATGGACATGAATGAACAGTGCCCATTCTTGCCGCATCGAAAAATTATGAAAAATAGCGACAAATCGTTCATTTCCAGAGAAACCTTTATGAGACCTTTTTTTTTCTAGTTCTGATGTATTAAAATATTTTCTGAGATGGTAATGGTTTAAGAAAAGTGATTCATTTAGCTTATTATAAAATTTTAATTTGATTAATTAATAATCAGGTAACAAATCCAGATACACATTTTGTGCAAATTAAGGAACTGAAACATTTAAGTTTCGGTTTTATATTTAAAAAAATTGTTAGATTAGAGCTCACTCTTCATAATTTCATTCAAAGATTGATGAATCAGGTGGGAATCATACCTCTCATGGATCTAAAAAAGGGTTAATATATTCATGATGATCCCCATTTAGAAACGATTTAATTCTTCAAAAGCTGTCTTATAAGAGAGAGAGGGTCATCTATTACAGGAAAAAAGTAATTTATAAACAATATGAAACAATTTATTAATGTAAAACGAAGGTAACATTTATCATTTATCATAAAAATAATATAAAGACGCATTTTAAATATCTCTGAACAATACAATTCAATAATTAACCAGTCAAGTCATTTATTCGAACTCCTCTACTTCTATAATTTCAATTTATGTCATTAGATAAGGGTCAAAACTGCAACGGAAAAACTTTCTTTTTAAACCGAATACCAACCGAGGTGAGTGGCCATTGAATTTTTCATTTCTGCCACTTCTAAAACCCAACAACAACAACAACAGCAGCAACTACCGAGAGAGACCGAGTCAAATAAACTCGAAGAGGGTCCAAGTCTCTATTCCTAGATAAGAGACCTCGAATCGAGTTTCAGTCATGAATGGCGGATAAAAAAAAGCCAAGTCGGCAGTCACTTAATCAAAAGAGACGCTTCAGCAACGATTGGAAGAGGATGAAGCGGGAAAAAAAAAGTCGCCAGTGTCACAGCCAAAGCGAAGGAGAGCGTTGTGTTCTTGTTTACAGAAGTAGCTGTTGCGGTGGCCGGCAAATAGTCGCCCACGCGACTGCCCCTGACGTGAGACGTGAGGGGCCTAGACGACGACCAGTTCTCTCTGGACGCTGGAGAAGGCTTCATGGTCGGTTAGGCACAGCCGTGAGATACTTATCGGGTGCCGTTTTTGCCTGCGGATTGGATTACGATGTTTGGATATAAATAATGGAAATAAATTCGGTTGGTTTAGACATTACAAATGTAAGAATAGGTGGTTAAATATAGATGGTTCTGACAAATCATATTAGCGTTAAAGGCAGGGGCGTACCAATAACCGAAAGGAAGGGAAAGGGAACATTGTTAATAAAAGCGATAGTCTAAGATAGGGTTATTTTCCTTTCTCCCACCCTCATTCAACGTGTAGTAAATTACAACAATCTTGCACAAATCTTGAGAATGGGGATGTCTTGGAGAAAAAATAGCAATGCGCTTATGACGGCTTCCTTGGAAATAAATGTAAACAGAATGTGAAAATGAAAACGATAGAGGGAGCATTCGTGGTCAAGGTGGTAGTTTAGGGAAAGGGCATCTTCAATGTGCGCCTTTTCATTCGTACGGTTCATAATTAAGCGCATCCTTACAACGTACCTTCTACTGTACAGATTTGGGGGTTCGCAGAGAAAAAATAGCAGTGCGCTTGTGACTATTTCTTTCAAACCAAACGTGATTAGAATGTGAAAATGAAAACAAACAAACAAAGGCAGCATTCGTGGTCAAGGCGGTAGGCTAGGAAAGTGAGGGTCCTCTATTTTTCTTTTTATACGTGCTATTCATAGTTAAGTACAGCTTTTTTTTCGCTGCACAGATCTTTACTCAAAATCTATCAGACTTTCTGTAAAATTTGTACAGACGAATTCAGCCACATCAGCGGTTTGAATTTAAGTTAATACGACAGTTTCAAAACGCAGAGAGCTAGACAACCGTAGATGATTCAGTACATAAATTTAACATCGATACTATAAACACTTAACTATATATAGACAAATTTTAAGTCAAAACCAATAAAGCGTTGACTATCGGTCAGTCTGTATTCTAAGAACGAAATGAACGCATTACATGATTATATCAAATTTGGTAGGATTTTTTTGAGGAATTTTGCAAAGTGCAGTTCATATGAAATTTTCGTTTCAATCCGTTGAAAAACACGTGTCTAAAAAGAAATTTTACTTTTGGATACTATTGACGCAATCCGAAGATTAACTCTCCAAGGATGGCATAACAGATTCAGCAAAAATGATAAATTAATGACAAAAGTTAATATTCGAAATTATTGTAAGCCAATGACATTAAAGGCGTTCTTTGGCACGACAAATTTATTAGAAGGTATGAGAGAAAGTCTTGGAGCAGGCCATTCTCGCTGATCTTTTGTATAAAACTGCGAGGTTTTTTTATTATTACTAACTGCCTTCATAATAAAAATCTTAACATTTATATTTTAGACATCTTATTAAGTTTTTAATATATCATCTTAATAATTTAATTACAAAGAAAAAGGGACGCTATAGCCAGATGGCAAAAAGTCTGATAGCATATAAAATAATCAAAGGAATGAAATGTTTTCGAGGAAATTTGAAGATACATTATTTCAATTTCCTCGCATCTTTCAACAAGGGATCGCAAATGTGAAATAAAATTGCTGAATACATCAATAATTCTATCAGATTATCAACGCATTCATCATTTGCATTCTTCTCAATAGTAAACATCAATTTCTAGTTATAAAAGAGAAGTTGCATCAATTTATTTTTAGAATTCTTGAGTAAGTTGTGTCGTTGAAAGCTGTTCCGTAAAAGATTAAATGGAATTATTCATTCAGCTCTTTCATGTTGCGATAGCATTAACAATGCCAAACGGAACTAAAAATAAAAATACCTCACTTAATATAAGTAGAAGTGTTATTAATTCCTCCCAAAAGACTTTAAAGGGTTATATTTATTTCTCAGTTATCAGATCGTATAAAACCGATTGCACTTCTTTTAATTAATCTATCTCTAAGTTAACATTGTAACATTAAGAGTTAACAATTACTGTAAAGTTATATTTAACTCTTAATGCTTCGTACATATATTTATCCTAGATAAATATTGCAGAGTATTTTGGGACATTAAATTCAACAATTGTATTGTCTTACGATTATTTTTTTAAAGTTCTCTTTTTTCCTCTTCTTTTTAATGTTACTTGAATGATGAATTTTCTGAGAAATTCAATAACACCATAGAACCACTGGCAGTGTTCTGCCCAAAACTTTTCGCCTACTCTTTAGAAAAGGTTTTATCCTAAAGAATATCATGCATGGTATTAATGTATAGTTATTACAAAATATTTATTCTTTAGTGTTAATTTAGCAATTTTATTGAATCAATCGCGCAATTCTTGGCCAGTTCTTTGATGATTTACTTCTGGTATTCAGTTAATAGGTCCAAAAATGAATTTTGGATTTTAAATACATTTCCCCCAAAATTCGACACCAAACTAAAACTGTACTCAGAAAGTTGCATATCAAAATCGATACATTTAAGCACTGGAATTTTGAGCTATCGCGTTTACATGCTTCTGAAAGTTCGGACCACAGACGATCAAATACTTGTTAGATTTGGCTCAACATTTGACAGGCATTTAAGTTATACAGCCCGAATTAGTGTAACAAATTTACGGTGTATAGATTGTAAATGTAGCTTATACCGTATAGATAGATAGATAGACTTCTTTTAAACACATTTTTCTACAATTTAAGAGAAAATTATAAATAAGGTATAAATACCGTAAGCCACATTTCTTTTGTCTAAATCAAACCATTTTTGAGTCATCTTTGTAACATATATATACAGACGGACATTTTCCTAAATTGTGTTTTACAAATGGAGAGTGGTAAAAAAAATGCGAATTTTCGTCAAAACCTCGAGTTCGAATTTTCTGACTATTACTGTACTTTCTCCATACTATATACGAGAGCTGGAACTTTTAATAGGGACAATTATTTATTTATATGCAATTCAAAAGCGATTCATGCCCCCACGTTTTACAGTCCTTCAATGAAGCCGTCAGCATTGTATACAACCCATTTCCAACGACGTGGAAGTCGCAGAACACCTGTAGCAGGCCCTGTTCTGTTGGTAGTTCGAATACACTAGTCTACCGACTCAAGAACATCTGGGCGGTCTTCTGTGGGGGAACGCTGTGCTTTAGAAAGACACCATCACATTGCTGGGGCTCTGAAGAAATTTCGAGCGTCTTGGTGATCCATAATGACTGCCTTCGTTTGATTGGCGTTTCAATTTTGGCTGGTACGATATGGCCGGAATCTCATCCAGTGTAATGATACTGCTTGCACAATATCTGATGCTACACATTCAATTTTTATCCAATTTCGTTGTTCTTGTTTTGAAAACATCCTGACCACACTTATGTTAGACCGCAAGTTAATACAAAGATCAATTCTTCGTGTCACTTTGCATGCGCGTGACGTAGAAAAGATGAGTCTTTTCGCTGAGAGGTGAGATAGGTATGCAACTAACGTGTGGTATGATAGATATTCTTTGGTTTGGTTTCGTGGCGTTTTTACAGCAGTGTAGCCACTATTAAAGTTTAAACCCTTATATAAAAGAACGTAAAAAGAATACTATCGGGTATAACTTTATTGAAATGAGCATCGGTATTAGGGCAGCAAGTTAGACTGACTAAATAAAAATTGATTGGTTCCTCATAAGTTACTTTTTCTCTAAAGACTGATACATTTGTTATTCTAAGGACTGACACTTTAGAGTAAAGAACCAAAATGAAGCTACTGGAGAAATATTTTGGAACGAATCTCACTAATTCGATTATGATGATGTTATTTGAAAGAGGACACCGTTCTTCTAACTCTTGTTCCACAAATCAATAAGGATGTTTCGCCAACATTTGACTGGAATAATATTAAGGATAAATATATGGTAAAAGAAAGGATTTCTGAACCCAACACCTCCGATTTTTATTGCACTCTAACAAAGTAGTAGGGGCAATCGACACCAAAATAAACCCCACCAAATAAGTTTTTTTAAAAAAAAGACCATTAATACCAAAGAGATTAAGCTAGATGTCTTAAAAATATAATACAAATGGAAGAATCAAAATGAGTTCATCGACCAATGTAAATTTTGGTGCAAAAAATGAAAAGCCAATAATATTCAACATTTAATATAACAAGGCAAGATTAAAGAAATAACATGAAATGTTGGGTCCCTAATGCTAAAAGGTTCAGAACTGAAAGCACAATAAAAATTTACCTTCTGTAAGAGATCATTTAAAGATATCCATCTTACTTATGTTTACTAAAAAGAAAAATGATATGCATTTCGCTTTGGAAAACCCTCGACAGTTTTATAGAAAACGAGGTGCATTTCTGGAAGAAAATACCCCTTGCCTTCTTCTCCACCATTAAGACGACATTAAAATCCATTCACACAGTTCACTATTCCGCACACACGCACGCACGCACCACAAGAGCCCCTTTGGAAATAGCTGTTTGAATGGGAACCCAGAGCTCACACTCAGAAAAAGAGCAAGAGAGTGAGAGAGAGACATACATAAATAAAGTGAATGAATGTGCAGTTATCCTGAGGGCACAAAAGGAGCAGCGAAAAGACAGGGATCTCCAGGGGTGCACCGAGCAAGAAAATCGTCTGCGGCAAGTTCGATGCAGAGGCGGCAACAGCAGGTACGTGCCAGTGATGCTCATGCACTGAGAAATCATTCCTGCAGTATTACGAGGCCCAGTGGGCACATTCTGGCTGTACTTTTCTTCGATAAACATAAATCATAATACCCCGGAAGCTATTTTAATGGATGATATTGTTCCCGGAAGGATGAAATGCTGTTTCCATGAATCATCAAAAGAAGTTGGACAGTTCTCTCTCGGTCCTAGAGTACTGCAGGGCGGAAAAAAATACCCGAAAGGAGTGCCAAGGGATTGGTGTCGAAGATAAGGCATCGTTAATTAGTATTTTTGAGAGAATTGAATCGTTATCCGTGGGCAGATCCCGTTAATTGCTTAATCGATATGAGAACTTTTTTTTTTTAAATGAAGGCGAAAGATTTGGGTTATTTCCCACCGCACCCATTATTTTCTTTTAGAGATAATGGTAAGGTATGGATAATCTTAAATGTATATGTGATGTCTATATAAATGGAAGTTTAAGATGCCAGACGGCGTGTGTTTGAGATCGGAACAGTGCCAAGAGTTATAGCCAAGTGTTGATTTTTGGTGATGCCCTGAGATTCTACCTTTTAAATTAAATTGCAGAATTTTAAAATAAATTATTAAGAATTGATAAAAGATCCAGAGAAATAATATTTTATGCATTTTTATTTTCTCGCTTGAATATATCTAATGAAATCACTTGATACATTTTGAGAGAATATATATATTCTTGAGTGAATATATTATTTTATATATATGTTGAAATTTTCGTTCGCCGTCAAACAGAAATAATCAATATTATAATAATATTTTAAGTTAAAGGTTTATCAAATAGGTATTTAAAAAATATCAGCTTGTCATTGGCGTATCTTGTACAGATGTTAAACTCTGTTTCGATAGCCTAGGCGATTCTTGAGAAAGACATGCAATTTTCCGGGGTTCTTTGATGTCTTTTCATGTGGGTTTTCAGGGTTCTTTGATGTTTTTTCATATGATTTTCCAGGGTTCTTTGATGTCTTTTCATGTGGTTTTCCAGTGTTCTTTGATGTTTTTTTATATGGTTTTCCAGGGTTCTCTGATGTCTTTTCATGTGGTTTTCCGGGTTTTTTTAAATCTCTTTTTCTGTGGTTTTCCAGGGTTCTCTGATGTCTTTTCATGTGGTTTTCCAGTTCTTTGATGTCTTTTCATGTGGTTTTCCAGGGTTCTCTAATGTCTTTTCATGTGGTTTTCCGGGGTTTTTTTAATCTATTTTTCCTGTGGTTTTCCAGGGTTCTCTGAAGTTTGTCCATTTTACCAAAAAATTTTTGGGAAGCTCCCGATCGACTCCTATAGGTGGGGGTGGTCCTACAATGAGTCTGATGACAGATTTACGATCATATTCATAAAGGCAACAGGCGATCGGAATGGGATTATATCGATGCCATTTGTACTTTGGTTACTTTATGATACCTCGTAACAATTCTCTGTAGTTTTACAAGAAATACCAAATCGCATAGGTGGAAAGAAATCTTTTAATCTGACATTCACTACTTTCTATATCCTGCCAGTAGAGTGCAATGCTTCATGATATTTCAACTTTTCGTCCATGAATTTAGATCAGTTATGCCGACATCCTGGCATACGGGTAGCGTGTCCTCTACATGATCTGGTCGTCTTGGGGTCGTGTCCCGATTCAGGAATGGTTGTTTTCCCTTTGTTCTATCTGTGAGATGTGTGAATGTACGCTCCGGCTAAAAAGGGTTGTGCTAGCGAATAAGTGATGCGTGAGTGGCAAAGTCGTACTCTTGGCTCTGGTTGGTGCTACTAAAACAAGTGATGCACCCAATCAGCTTAAATCGCTGTTTTCGTAAAAGCTGGCTTGTCCAATGGAGCCATAAGAAACTATGAAATAGATAAGTAATTTGCGATCTCTTAGTGGCAACTTAACTCCATGCTCCTCAGTGACCTCCATGCCTAGAATATATTGCAAGCATTTTTTAAACTCATAATGCACTCAAGCCTGTTTCTCCCAATCCGTCAGTACCAATCAATTAATCCATATGGCACGATACGAATACACTGATTGATATTTAAATGAATTAATTATCCATACCAGGCCAATTCTAATGTTTTTCATTAATAATCAATTGATTGGAAAGTCAAAACTCCATTGACATGGCTTGAATGTCTGGGATTAAAGCGCAGATTTTTCAATTAAACATTAAAACATGGAAAAATATTTCATAAGTTTTATTTTAATTGAGAGAAGGAGCCTTTCAGTATATTTGAATTCAATCAGTGAGTGATGTCATTTCTAAAGTTAATATTAACAAATCTAATTTTAAAAGTAATGAGAACAACGCTAAGGATAATGCAAACGCTTCTTATATTAAACAATAACGACGCTAGAATTATTAATTAATTTTGCTAACATTAAAATTAATTAGGTTTGCTAATATTAAAATTAATGCAAACTTTCCGAATATTAAAATTAATGTAAACTTTGCTAGTATTAAAGCTAATTTAAACAATGTTAATACTTAAGCTAGGGAGAATAATACTAATACAAAGGTTAATTAACGATGCTAAAACTGAAGTTAAAGTAACCGCTGCTAATATTACAGCTAATGTAAACTAGGTGATGAATAATGTATATGTCTAGGGTATTAATATTATCCTTTAAAAGCTTTAACGCAATACAATGATCTAATGCGAAAGCGAATAACAATAATATATTTTTAAAAAAATTACACCGATAAAAAGAAGCAATATGTTTCATCTATATAAATAAAAATGAATGTTTGTCTGTATGTCTCTTATGCGTTGCAGTACCGGTCATCCGATTGTAATGAAACGTTGAATACTTATTACTTGCACTCATTTGTTTCTCATGAAGATAAAAAAAATATTGCCAACCCTAAAGACTTGAATAATAAAGTTTAAAAAAAATAAATTAATATTATTTACGCGTCTCCTTTATATATCTCTCAATTTCAATGAACGTATTCATTTTTGACATGAAAATAAAAATTATTCTTTCTATTATTCCTAATTAAACAAGACAGTTATTTTAAATTTGAAAAGATATTTCCAAAATTATTTCTTCTGCGGCAGCAACGCAAATAAACAACATGGCAAATTTTATTTCTTTAAAGATTTGATAGCCAATAATAAAACTTCCATACACAGAAAGGTCGATCACAGTTAAACAAACTTTCGTAAAAAGTATCTACGGCGACGAAAGTGCGAAAAAGAAAGGAAAATAAAAACTTCCTCGGTGCGTTTCCCTTCAGCCTCGCCAAGTATTCGAGATAAAATTCGGTGAATCGTGAAAAGTCTTAATCCCAGTTTCTTACACTTCACTCAGACACATCGATAAGCTCTTTCCTATTTTACTCTAAAGGGAAAAAAGGGGAAAAGTGACGGTATGCTATTGGACGTGATACCACAAAATATCTAACACCAACTAAATTATTCATTCAAGCAAGACATGGTCACTTGATGACTCCATTTTAGGTTACCAGAAGATGCTGATTCAGTCTACCCATCCATTAGTACTGATTGGTTAATGGGTGCATGAACTGATAGATATTTAGAAAAGTTAGTCAACCATACAATGCCAATCTTGACATGTTTTCTCATTGATAATCAATTTTGGAATGCCATTACTCAATTGGCCTGGCTTAAAGTGATCATGAATGTCCAGTATCTAAATTACCTGATAAATTATTTGTTCAAGCAAGACTGTTATGGTCACTTGGAGAATCCATTTTAGGTTACAGGATGCTGAAGCCTTTTCCTACCCAGCCGTTAGCACTGATCATTTAATCGGTGCATAGACTGAATGATATTTAAAATTATTTGTCATTCATACAACCCCAATTCTGCCATGTTTTCTCAATGATAATCAACTATGGAATGTCATTAGTTTAGCTTCATTGTCATCCATTGGTTTGGCTTGAAATGATCTTGAATGCCTGGTAACCGGAATATCAGGTAATTTATTCGTTCAAGCAAGACTGTCATGGTCACTTGAAAACTTCATTTTAGGTAACCGGAAACTACGGTCAAATTCCTAGAATTTTAATAGAACGAACTGCGACCGATTAAATTTGTTTATGATCTCTAAATAAAGTTTCTATCCCTACTAATAACAAGCAAGAATAGTTTTCTCGAAATTTTTATGGTTTGATAACTGCATTAGTATTTCACTAGTTGCATGCCATTAGTTAAAAGTGATTATAAAAGAGTTTGTTTGTGATCTTTGCCGATTAACCCTGGAATATAGCTAATACGCAAGTACCAGAAAATGGAATAAGCCCTTTTTTCGACCATGGTTTTTAGATGTCACTTTTCCGATCAATTGAAGCCAACATTTGATACAGAACCACAATTGTAATCACGAAACCATATATCAATTTTCATATGTTTAAATTATGGAATTTTTGAGTTTAACACTTTTGAAAATACAGACTGGCAACTGCTCAAACTCATCATACAATTGATTCCAAATTTGATAGAAATTTATACATTAGATGATAAATATATGTACTAAATTATATCCAGCTGGCTTCCGCCGGTTTATAGTTATTTTGTCGACTTGTATTGCTGCTTTTTTTTTTTTTTACTCTTTTATATAAAAATAATAGACTAGATGTTAATGATAAGTTTTAATATTCCAATTATTTATAGACAGATAAATAATTAGATTAAGTTTAAATATAATCATAAATTCGTACGTAATTTTATACATTGAAAAAATAAGTAGCAGTACGCTGCTGAGAATTCTGTTTAGATAATTATTAATCTAAAATTAGTTGGCTATTATCTGCATTTGACTCTCTGATGACACATTATTCCAAACTTAAAGAGTGATATAAGACGATTGCGAACAAAGATAACTTAATGCATTCAAATTGTTTGAATTTTAGGACAGGATAAAAAATAAATAATTTCTTATCAAGATTCGGAATGAATATTTATAATTTCTTGGAAAATGAGAACCAGAAAATAAATTTAATACACATTTGTATTTAAAAACATACTTTCATCAATACTTTAATCGCAGAATTTTCAAAAAACAATTCAATTTTTATTTTACTTTTTTTAGGATCAATTGTTTCTTAGACATATCATCAGGTAATATCAACAATTCAGAAAAAGAAATTTCACTTCATTGATGTCTGACTGTTAAATATGTCTTGAAAACATTAAGACAGTGTATTGCCATTGAGACGCGCAAAAATAGAAAATTAGAGAGTGAGAAACTCCGAAAGAATTTCTTACATGACAAATTTGTAATTTTAAAAAAATCAAGAAATTGATTCAATAAAATCACTCAATTTTTTTAAATATATTTAGATAAAGATATTTGATGATGCATAATAATATATTTAATGATGCATTATTCGATGTTTAATGTTGTATAAAAATTAAATACAAGCTACATGTTGGTATTAATTTATGTAATCAATAATTGTGCAATTTTTAAGTTATTCAAAATTGTGTATTATTTAATTATAGAATATTTTAAATGACTCATTTCGAAACGAACGTAAAAATGATTTCTGTGCACATCTTTTTTGATTTCAAACATCTGATTTTGTATTCAAATTTGTGATTATCTTAATCAATAAAATTAAAATTAAAATGGGAAAATGCTTTAATGTCACTTATTGAAAGAATGGTCTTTATTAATCAAATTTATATGAATAAATAAAATAAAAAATATGATGAAAAATTATTACAATTTTATTTAATAAAAAAATCGTTATAAATGAAATTAAATAATAAGGATTCCCAATATGTTTAGTAAAACACGAATTTAATAAACTGCAGCATTAGACTGAAATCAGTTCTATGAAACAGCAATTTGAATTTTAAAGATTAAGCTAACTATGCAAATGAGATGGATAAATTATAAATTTATCATATATAAAATTTTTCTACGCATTTAATTTCAAAATTTCTTCAAATATCAACCCCAGAAAAATAATAAAAAGTAAAACATTTAGTTATCATCCAAAATGAAGGTTAAATAAAAATAATTAATCTATAGCTTCAAGCAAAATTAAAACGTTTTGCAAAGAAAATGCACCTTATACACTATAAATATCTGTAGATAACATCCCTTAAACTAAATGGCAAATAACCACAAAATATGAGGCAGCAGAATGGTAAAGAAAAATAAAATGAATCCACAGCATCAAACAAAATTAAAATGTTTTGTAATGAAAAGATCCCACATGCACTATAAATATGCGTAGATAACATCCCTTAAACTATATGGCAAATAACCATAAAATATGACAAAAAGGAGAACGATAATAAAAAAATAAAATAAAATGAATCTATAGCATCAAACAAAATTAAAATGTTTTGTAATGAAAACGTCCCTCATACACTATAAATATGTGTAGAAAACGTCCTTTAAACTACATTGCAAATAGCTACAAAGTACTGCAAAGAGACAGTTAAAATACAACATAGCAGGATAGTTCTATACAAAACGTGACATACTACTTTTCTGGTAAGGAAGTTAATTCAATATGACAATGCAGCCGGGAATACATTTTATCTGGCACTTGGCCATTTGTCAAGCTTCTAGATAGGGCTGTTATACTTCTTATTTCGTTGACCCGCTGAGTTAAAAAAAATAATAATAAGGGTGTAAGGCAAAGAAAAAAAATCTTCTTACTAAAAATTACGGCAATAAATTTGAAACCCAGCACTTCGGCTTCGTTCTGCGTCTATGGCAAGATATCTTTCGCCACGTGTCAGTCTGTGTTGTTATCTCAGATTGTTCTTTTTAGTTTTGTGGTATATTGTTTTGTTCTTTTCCGCAGTAGAATATGATCTGAAATGCAAGAGCAGTACATCTATTCTGGATCATTTCGTTTTCGTAGCTTGCTTCTCCTAATTTGTTACCATTGCTCAGCGGGAAAAGAAAGAAAATAGTCGAACTGTTCTGAAGAACAAAAATGGCTTTCTTTGTCTGGTATTCGCCCAGGTGGAATAAATCTTGGGAAAAACCTTGTATGTCTGCGTACCATGTCTATCCGAGATCGAATTATGGCAAAAGAAAAGCTCAAGTTCATTGGTTACTTTCGTTACGTAATGAAGATGACGGCAATAATGTTGCTATTTTTGTGGAAAAGGCAATAAAAAAAATGGTAGAGCTTAGAAGAATAAAAATTCTGAAGATTTTCGACCAAAATAACATCGGTTTTATGTTGAGTGCAGGATTGATTTTTATTCTTTGAACGTAATTCCAATTCCTTTCTTCAATGAAACAATCTCATATAGTAAGAACAAAAGCTTTATTTCATTGTTGTTTGTTTTTTGAATATTACTATCGATATCAATCTAGATTTTTTAAAAAAAATCATTCGTTAAAAAATCGTTTACATTAAAAGTAGACATTGACAATAATTTTGTGTGCTCTTTCAGAATTCTTATAGTGTTTATATTGCATTTAATTGTTTAGAATTTTATAATTGCGAAAAAATTAGACTTTAGAATTTATTGTTAATAGAATGAAACTTTAGAATTATCTTTGTATTCTAATTGGTATATATTTGTTAGTCACAGACGAAAATAAAATAAAAATTCTAAATGACTAAGACGAAAGAGCAACTAACTGTCCACTTGATATTTTTAAAAATCGAATTATGGCAAAGAAAAGCTTTTAATTGGTTACATAATAAAGACAATAATGTTGCTTATGTTGTGGAAAATCCAATAAAATAAAAAGGAAAATGGCAGAGATGAGAATAATAAAAATCCTGAAGATTTTCGACTAAAGTAGCTCTGATATCATGTTAAAAGCGCAGAAATTATTTTTATATGTTGAACCAAATTCCAATTATTCTTCAAATGGGGAATTTAGTATAAAATAGTTTCAAACATCTTTAAAACAGACAATCCCACATATTAAGAACAGAAGATTAATTTCATAGTTTTTATCTTCATATTACTATTGACGTCAATCCGAATTTAAAAAAAACATTCGCAAAAAAATCGTCTGCAGCGCTAGAAGTGAGTATTAGCACTAATTTTGTTTGTTCTTCCAGAATTCTTATTCGTCTTTATTTTCTTATTTATGTTGTGCTTAATGTTTGTTTGGAATTTTATAATTGTTAAAGAATGAGAGTTTAGAATTGGTAATAAAATCAAATTGTTAAATTACGAATTGTCTTTGTATTTCTTTTCGTATTTATTTAGTTTATACCAATCACAGCCAAAAATAAAAATAGTAGTTAATTACGAAGAAGAGCTGTTGACACATTTGATGTTTTTAAAGTTTATCAGTACAGTACATATTATCCTCTGGCGTTATAGAGGTGATTTAAGATATCTACTATAATACGAATTTATATTTAAAACTATTGCTATTCACAAAAATGTGCGCATAAATTTGCTAAAGCACATTATTATTTCAAAAGTTAAGAATATCAGTTGTTTATAGTGTCTGTTTTAATTATACATGTTTTTTTTAAATTGAATTAGCTATTTGAATTATTTTTCTAAAACCCGAAAATTAACTGTTTGTTGAAATCACTAAGAATAACAGCAAGTTCTTTAAAATAATTAAATTTATCACAAATTAATAAGTAAGGTATTAGGTAAATCAATTAAGCAATAAATTAACTAATAAATTCATTAATTTTGGAATATGGGCACATGTTTTTGGTAATGAGTTTCAGCTCAAATCGCTCAGTTTATACCGCATGATGGCGCTATTCTTCCTAGCGGTGTGTGTAAGCTGTCCTTGACGTGAAGATTTTTTGTTTTGTTTTGTTATGTAACTATTTGAAAAGCCATTTATAAATTGCGGCAAAAATTCGTGACCGACGTTTTTTTAGATTTTCAAAAAACACAACCGACAGTTTATTGAAAATAATTAATGCTTGAGGAAACATTGATTAATTTTCCAGTCTATTCTTAAAACTTGTTCACAATATCGTTCGTTTTCTTATAATGTTTTTAGAAGTTTGTGAATTTTTTTTCCTGACCAATAGAATTAACAAATATCTGAGTAACATTAATCAAAAGGTTTTTTTTTCGCTTGTAAAATATATTGCAAATTATTTCATTGGATGTTCTTTTTGAATTTTTTAACCGATAAAAATAGTTGATATACGTAGTAGCTAATAAATTTTTATTATGTGAAGAACATGATGTTATTCAAGTTTGAATTTTTTTGAAGCCTCAAAAGGCGTAGGCAACAAATTGGTCATTTATCGCTTTTAAGGTATCCATTTTTAAATTTTAGGGTTATTAGAAATTTGTCACGTTTGGCGATTTATCGCCAACTAAAGTTACAAATTGGCTTTCAAATTATTCATTCTCTGAATTGTCTAAATTTAAGCCATTAACCAGTTTGAAACAATCACAGGACTATCAGATTATAAATGCTTCAATATTTCAAAAAACGTTTTTTTTTTTTTTTTTTTTTTTTGAATTTTAAAATCAGTCGAGCTTCAAAATTTTGTTTGTCAGCTAGAAAAATTGAAAATGAAAGTTTATATTAAAGAGAGAGAGACCAATAGCGAAGTCTTGTTATTGTTTCAAACCAGTTTAAGCTGGTTAATGACAAAATAATTAAGACAAATAATGACTTAAAAATATTAATGTTCTCACATGATAACTTGAAAGTTGCGAACGTAGATTTAATTTTGTGAATTCTTTTTTTATGATTGCTATAAATAAAAAGACACTGAAGTGTAGCGAGTGATTTTAGTGCAAATGAAAAAACATTAGCACTCATAGTCATAAAAAAAGTACATTTCTATTCTAAACAGAAATTCGATAGAAGCGAAAAAAAATTTTTGATTCATGAAAAATAATTCTTTTTTTTCTGAGTGTTTACTTTTAACAGCTGTTAATCCTTTTTTTAAAAAAATTAACAGCTACTTTTTAACACATGAAATCACGTGCTAAAATTCACGACAGTTGAATACTAACAAAACTTGACTGCACTTATAAAAAAATAATCTTTCCTTAAAAAGTGGACTTTCTTAGAAAAAAAAAAAGTGTCTGGGCTAGTATCTAATCATTTCAGAAAAGAAAAAGCCAACACGAAATCTGTGAAGGATAATTATAGCACAGAAAAATGGTCCAAAGTGAGATGTCATTTATTCAGAAGTAAATTCCCATAAATTTCTCCGAATTCATGAATTGCGAGAGATTACTTATACGACTCAATTAAGCTCTAGTTTCCTCTATTTCTGGTATTAAGTTTTTTTAAAGCGCAGATTATCCTTGAATTAATAATATTTCTTAGAAAAATCTAATACTATAATACGAGGAATGGTTGCCAAGTCGAAAATCGCCCCAGAATTAATAAACTCCGGTAAACTTGGGGGTCTGGGGTTTTTGGTCACGAGGAATCGATTGACGCCGGTTTTGAAGCGCTACGGTCGAACAGTTCGGAGTTACAGATAGGATATTTTCAAACTTTATTAGTTTGCCATAATGGCTACTTAAATTTTCAAGCGGTAACGGGCTGCCATCTATAGCCAATATGGCGAACTAATAAAGTTTTATGTTTATGCTGTTATAGGTTTATAATATGTTTCTTATGTATGTATATATGTTTGGTTTTTCTAAATAAATTTGTCAAAAATATTGAACTTCAACACACTTCAATCTTTACCTTTACTTTACCTTTGTATAGAATAGTTCCCTTTCCAAACTCTAACTTTGTTTAGAATAGTTTACAATCGTGCACTTTAACCGGTTATCTTTTCACCAATGGTTTCACAAATTTTCATATGGCATGTATTGTTTTGATAAATCACAACTGAAAATTTAAATCTTCGAGTTAGCTTCGATACCTGTTTTCTCCGAGCGGAGCTCGGTCACCCGCTGTTATGGACTAATGGTGCAGAAAAACCGGATTTTATTCAATAGTTCCACAAATATTTTGTGACACATGTTACTGTATAAATTATTTGCGCATCGTACACAAATATCACATTCCTTAATTTCTCGAATAATATCACAACATAAATGCGACCAACTGAATATTTCTGCTTGATCATGAGCATTTTTTTTTTCTGTTTGTATTTGTGTATATTCTTGCGTTCATTTTCGATTTGAATTTGTGCCAATCCCTTTTTCATTAGAAACTTTTTCCCACCATCGACTGAATCTTGACTTACGTTGGTAAACAGTGTATTATGCTTATTGACAAGGACTTCATGCTAAAATCTACAAAAAAAAAAAATGATGAAATAAAATAAATCACAGATTTATTTTTTTGTCAATTCATTTCTCTTTAAAGAGCCAAACAAAAAATTCCGCTGCGATCACGGGCCAAGAAATTAAGAATTAATTAATTAAAAAAATTATGCTTTTAATTAGTTTTTGAAGCTTAGAGATTCATTTGGGAATCTGTAATACAATCAAATTCTGAATAATTTGGAACCCGATTGCTAATATGTAGTTTCGAGGATTTTTTTTATTATTCCAATAATTTTTTTAATCTGCTCTTTCAATTATTATTTTTTTTATAAAACTTATGAATAATTACCCAATAATGTCAATTGTTGTAGACTTTCATTATCTTTGAATTACAGTAAACTCTCGCTACAACGATACCCGATACAACAATAACTCCCTCTACTACAATAATGTTTTGTGGTCCCGGTGATTTTGCATATAAACTAATGTTAATCACCCCCTCAATATTACGATATTCTCTAGAACAATAAACCTCTGTAAAACGATTTTTTCAATCTAAATTTCAGTATTATTTTCTCCCTTTATAATAATATTTTGATTTTCAAATGCTTTTTTTTTTCGTTTTCTTTTGTTATTTTTTCCGTCTATTAAGACTCATTGTGGATATTCAACTTATCCCTGAATAAATAGCTATTGTTCAGATTTCAAAACAGATGAAGACCACCCTTTTGGGAATTGGAGTGGGTGAGGGGGGGGGTGAAGTGTAAATGTATGCCTAGTCTCATTTCCCAGTAAGCTTTGGAATTCTGATAAGGTTTAAGGACATCTGGACCTGTCTGGTCACCTTGTCAAAGATCAAGTGCCCTTTGTTAGAGGAACAGGGGGAGATGGAGGCGGGATGTTGTTAAGTGACGTCTGAAAAATGAGTTCAAAGGTTGTTTTATAGTCTTTAACGATTTTGAGTTCTACGCGAAACATTTGGTTTAAACTTTTCTTTCTTTCACGCGATATTGTTCCCTAAAGGCCTTATCACACGGTGAAATCTCTCCAGCAATTTTCCGTTTCTACCCTCAAAAACCGGTCAAGCAAGTTTCATAATCGACAACTTATTATGAAGATGATGATGATATTGACGATGATGATAATACAGGTCCATCGCAGTCCTTATTGACATCCCATGAAGCTCTTCAATCTGAGAATTCCATGCGAACATTTTTTTCAAGCCTTCCGTCGACAAATGAAGAACATTTTCGTGCACTAGACTCAATGCATACAGTATTAGTGAACTTAACAGTTAAAAAAATGAATAAACAAACAAAAATACTGGATTATTTTCAATAAAAAGTGTTTTCAGGTATGTGAATATTTCTGTGCTTATTTTCTGAGTTTATCTTATCTATTTATTTTTTTAGTATTTAAACCACTATTATTAGTATTTTACAAATTAATTTCTTCTAAATATAGACTTAAAAGTAGTATGTTATGCACCTTAAACTAATAATAATAAAAAAACTCTTATTAAATGCTCAAAATCTGTGGGCCCTCGATATAACAATATGCCTCTCTACAACAATTTATTTATTTGGTCCCTAAAATATTGTTGTAACGAGGTTTCACTGTATTATTTTTAAAAAAAATTATGAACAGTTACATAATAATGTGAATTTTTGTAGATTATCATTATTTTATTACCTTGGCAATAATACGTTAAAAAAACTTATGAATAGTTTTCCAATGATGTGAACTATTTTGACTTTCATTATTTTATTATCTTTTAATTATTACTTTAAAAAACTTATCAATAGTTACTCAATGATGTAAATTTTTGCAGACTTTTATTATTTAATTATTACATTTTAAAAACTTATAAATAGCTACCCAATAATGTGAATTTTTGTCTGCTTTCATTATGTAAGTGAATCCATTTTAAATAAAAAAACAAAAGCATATTAAAACAGCTTATATTGAGATTGTTTTACAATATGAGTAACCAAACATAATAGAATGTTTAAATCTTGAATAAAAACAAACATCTATTTAAGCTTGGTGACAAATTTATACGTAGACTTTACTTAAGAGAACATTAATAATACTTAGTAACAGTATCCATTACATTTCTAAGTAATTTAAATGGAATGAATGGCATGAAAAGGTTGAAAATAAATA
Organism: Argiope trifasciata; assembly: GCA_026543055.1. Taxonomy (NCBI): domain Eukaryota; kingdom Metazoa; phylum Arthropoda; class Arachnida; order Araneae; family Araneidae; genus Argiope; species Argiope trifasciata. The sequence goes on along the minus strand of JAPMOQ010016150.1, from coordinate 3,870,210 downwards.
CATAAGACAAAACAAATTTCGGAATTAAGGAAAGTACTGAAAAATTGTCTTAGTAAAAAACACTTGGAATCTCAAGGTTTCCGATTTGTTCGGAAAACAAATTTTCGCCCGGCACTTACGGAATAATTAACGTACGAAAACTCAGAAACGGAATTTAAATATCGTCAAACGATATATCGATTTTAGCATCGTCTCGACGCAAAGAAACGGTTTTTATCCCTCCATTTTCTTAAGCGGTTATTTTACCAATATGCCTTGCATCACACGGTACTCTGATTCTCCAAAATCCTTTTTTTAAACCACCCATCTTTCTAATTTCTCGGCTCTCATTACCAATTTTAGTTAAATAGATAATTAGGATAAAAGTCTCCGCCCGCCTTTTGCTTTTATTTTATTTATTTTTTTAATTATATTTTCAATCGCATTTTTCGGTTAAAGGGAGGGGGGATAGTGCCCTAAAAGAAACAAATTTTCTGCTGCTGCAAAAGTTGTATTTTTGAGACTCAAATTAATAGGCAATTAAGAAAAGAGCCGGGAAAGTTCCTCCGTGTTTTAACCACTGCCGCGCAATTAGACAGGAATTTTAAGGGGTTTTCGCGCTGTGATGTCAGAAGTAGTGCCGTAACTTCTTGTTGTTGTTTTTGAAATGGCGCTCTGCGGGTATGAAGACAAATTATTTCCACGGACGGATTTTTAGTTTCGGGGTGTAGCAGATACCGCCTCGAGAGCGTCAAGAATGACATCAGAAAGCCAACTTGGGAGATTTCTGCAGCCCTGTGTCTGTGGGATAAGATTCCAGATTTCCTTTTAGCAATTACAAGGATGAGATTAATGGAACATGTTTGGAGTTTGATGTTTACTGGCGTTAAAACCGCTTCTGGTTAGGCAACGCCAACCACAAGGTATATGCAAACATACTGTTCATAAAAAGTCTCATGGTCATGTTTTAAAAGGCTAATACGTTCACTGCCACTACCCACGCTTGATATCAGGACCATCTATTTAATGAAATGGCTCCTTCTTTGCTATCTTTTAACTGTAGTAGAGAAGGTGTCACCTAATAACATAGATGGTTTGGTACAACAACGCACAGGCGCGTCAATGGTAGCGAATGTGTTAAACAATATCTCTACTTTAATGTTCTATTCAAGATTAAAAAATATATGCATAAATAAACTGTTACATAGATTTGAAGTACTAAAAGAAAATGAAAAATGCATATAAAAGGTAAAAGAAACCAATAGTTTTTGAAAAAGCAAAAAGTTGGGGATAAGGCACTTTTTGAAGGATGTCTTTTAAAACAAAATGATAGGAATGAAAACACTGAATTCGTTGAGAATCAAAGCGTGGGGATTCTATCAGAATGCACAGAACTGTCAAAAGGTATTGGCATAAAGTACATCGAGGGGTGGGCTCTTCCAACAACAAATGCCTATGTATAAGTCTAGTAGATAGAGCCTCCAGTTTAAGTTTACAAAAAGTAACCCCGAATTAATTTCTTAGGGGAAAAATTAAAAATTATATTGAGTATCTTATAATTCAAATAGTTCTTGTGTAAAAAGGGTTTACTTTAAAAAGGATACACTTTACTGCTAATATGAATTATAGCTCATTAGAAAAATAAAAGGTGGGAGAGAACCTACATGAAAGTCCTGCTAATCCTGAGATATTATTTTTAGCATCTTTTTTGCATATATTTATCAATGAATCGTACTTGTTTACTTCTTAGTGTTTCAATATTAATAAAAATGAACAAGGCCATATACCAAATTCTGATTTTGTCATAATATCATGTCTATATATAAGTACACATAGATTCACTTTTTTTAAAACTAAAGATATTTAGAATGCTGATATACATAAAAATCTCAAGTGCGATGCTTTCAATATTTTTGGTTTCTTTCTAGAAAATAGAAATCAGGTTTCAAAACAGTTTCCTGTTGCCAACAGAATATAGAGCGACCATACCAATAACTAAGTCCCCATAGGATTGTCTGTGCACTATGATAAAAATACACCAATAGAATGAAATTTATTTCATTATAAGGCTTGATTACATCAATTTATTGTTGTCTGAGACAATTCTAGGTGATAGATTGCTACGGTAAAAGCTAGTACAAAAATATATTTTTTCCTTTGGCGACAAATACAGAACAGGAATTTGTTTAGCACAGATTTGTTTAGCACAACGCCATAAACCTGCTTAAATAATAATGACAGAATCTGAGTTGTGAAACGAACATATAAATATGTACCTGAATTTCAGAGACTAAAAACTAATAATCTAATTGTTTACCTCTTTTAAGTACTCTATATTTGTAAATGTCTAGTGCTAATATAATAAAAATTATTTCACAAAAGCTAACTTACATCATATTAATCTTCTCTTTAAACAGACAATTGTCTATTTGAAATACAACAACTCATTTCGTAGTTTTCAACTTCACAGGCAAATAATCGAATAGTCTTTGTAACTAGCTACTTAATGCAAATACAATTATTACAAATTCCTAGTTCCTAAATGAGATAAAATTACTTTAAAGCCACTTAGTGATAATGAAACCGATGATTAAATTAATAAAACTCCTTAAACGGAAATCTTTTCTCCATTACAATCGCAAACATTTAAGGATGAAAGGGAAGTGGATTGTCTGAATTAACTAAAGGACGGATCGATGACAATTATTTCAAACAAAAGGAGATAAAAAAAGTTAAATAACATGAAAAATTTATCAGGACTTTCAAAAGAAATGGAAATTAGCACGTAGCTCATTAGATTGATAGTTGTGTACTAATGATTTTCAACTAAAAAGCAACATATTACATATTATTTATCTTTGATGTGAAGTAATTTTCAATAATTGTAATAAAAACAGCTTATTCCCAAACTCGAAATCTTGAAATGTTCAATTTTTTAACCCAGAATCAGGAAAAATAATTTTGATTTGAAGTATAAATTAGGAAATATATTTGGCAAATTACATTAAAATTAATTCTTTGAAATTTTTTATTTCTATGTCTAGATCAGAAAAATTTTACTTTCTATCCTCAGAATAGAGAAAGTGAAATAATTGTCAAAAAATTCGAACTCGAGATTTTGATGAATCTCCACGTTTTGGAGTTCCCTGAGTTTTAAAAACACATTTTTGGGAAATATCCGTCCATCTGTCTTCCTGTCAGTCAGTGACATTTTTAAGATAACTCAAACACACTTTACACTTTGGGCTCGATGGTTGAAATTTGTATACGATCTTTGTATTAAATCTTAGATTTCTTTCAAATTTTGAGTAAAATTTGTTCAGATGAAGTCTGTCTATCCGGTAGTCTGATGTAGCAATCTTGACAATGAATAACAAGAAATTAATGGAAGAATAACAACTTGTATTGCCTCGTATCAGTTTTATGAGGTGACTACTTTTCAACGATTCTATCTCATGAAGGGGTGAAACGCAGGAGGGTGCGTGCATACCAGAAATTCTTTATTCTTTGACATTGATTTCCGCCTTATTAGATATTTTTCGTTCAATATCTTTTCCACGTGTTTGTGATTATCGTTTCCACGTTCGTTTCTGATCGAATTATTTCCTTTTAATTCGTTTAGCGAGTAATCAGAGTTTACTTTCTTGTTAAATGTAAATATCTCCTCTTTTATTTTTTTCTCTCGGCTACTCTTTTTGAAACCTGAAGCATCCTTTTTGAAAACCATGGACCCATTCCTTGAAGCCATCCTAAAGCATGCGCAAAAGAATGGAGGGTTTTAGAATCCGTTGGCAAGCAAGTAACTGCTTTGAAGTTTTCAGAAAACATTAATCTTGATTGCCATTCGGGCACTTGATTTTGCAACTATGAAATAGCTAAACAAGATAACATCCGGTGAAAATTAATATGCAATTGTTACTAAATTTATAAGTTTTAATTATTTAGAGATGAATGTCGTCAAATGAGATTTGGGACACTGAGGCTATTAGTTTTCTTTAAAAATGGCAGTATAACTCCCAAAATCAATTCATATGCATTGTTATATCAAGGAAACTTTGAAATGATACACAAATGCTTATGTTCGGCTTATATTTAAATACGACTTTGAATTCCAATGCAGAAGCTACTTTAATCTATTCTATGACTACTCTCAGCATTTCATTTTGTGTTTAAAGACTAGATGCCTTGCTGCCGTGTTCAGTCTTTTAGTTTATCTTTGTTAAAATACAAATTTTCTAAAAAAAAGATAGTTTCTATTCTAATATTTTGTCTTCAGTAATAACTATATTTAATTGGAAAATTCTAATATTCTCAGAAAATGCTATCAAAAACCAACTGGAATACAACATTGTGTTCTGTTTAGATGCCAATTACCAAATCTGGCATTGGAGTCCAATATGATTGGATTTTTACTTAAATTGCATGATTACACGTCGCACTCCAATTCTGTGTTCAAAAGCGAGATATTTTACTATTGTGTCCAACATTTGATTGATTACTTTCGACTAAAATACAGCTTTTCTTTGAAGTATCAGCTTCACTTCTGATATCTTCTCGACTGTAAAACTATAATGGATAACTAAGAACATAATAACTTTTTCAGGTAATATTAATTTAATTCCAGAAACTAGCTCGAATGCAACTTTTGGTGAGTAAATTTGAAATATTTCTTTGCTGCGGGTGTTCCATTTACATGTTGAATTTCCAAATACTTCACTGAAGCCCAATGCAGTAATCTGTCAAACTGTATTGAGTATTCCCTTTTGTGTTCAATGACCAGACATTTTTCTGTCGTGTTTAATGTTTGATTAGCTATCCTCTGCTAAAATACAACCTTTCTAAGAAATGAACAATTTCACTTCTAATGTGTAATCGACTGTAAAACTATATTGGATAACTAAGAACATACTTTTTGCAGATAATGCTAGTTTAATTCCAGAAACCAGCTAGAATTTAACTTATGCTGTGAGAATATTTAAATACCAGCTCGAATGCAACTTATGTTGAGTGAATTTTGAAATATTTATCTGATACGGGTACTTCATTACATGTTGAAATACCAAATATGCCACTGGAGTCCAATATTATAGCCTGTCTAACTGTATTGAGTATTCCATTTTGTGTCCAAAGATCAAACATTTTGCTTTCGTGTCTAATGTTCGATTCTTTACTAAAACACAACTTTTCAAAGAAATGAGCTTCACTATTGATGTCTGCTGAATTGTAAAAATATATTGGATAACTAAGAACATACTTTCTCAGATACTGTTAGTTAAATTCCAGAAATCAGCACGAATGCAACTTACGTAGTGAGAATTTTGAAATACCAACTTGATTGCAACTTTTGGCGAGGGAATTTTGAAATATACCGCTGATACGGTTTCTTCATTACATACTGAATACCCAAATATGCCACTGGAATCCAATACAATAACCTGTCTACCTATATTGAGTATTCCCTTTTGTGTCCAAAGACCAAACATTTTGCTTTCGTGTCCAATGTTTGATTCTTTAGTAAAATACAACCATTCTAAGAAATGTCGATTTCTCTTCTGATATCTGTCCGATTATAGTCATTGTAAAATACTGCTGGAGGACCCCCTCCCAATGGAGTTGGATTCGGAATAATTATTCCTCAGCCGAGGGGATAATTCGGGGGTATAATAATTACCGTGGCTCGTGTGAATGCCGTAGACGGATGCATTAGCCAGAAATCGATTACTAGTTATTATCGGAATGGATGAATGTCTCCCGTCTGCCTATGACGCGAATAATATTAATCTATTTACTTCGCTACGAAAATCAATAGTTTGATTGTTAATTAGTAGCATTTTTGCTCCCACCAGTATACAGGGGTGGAGGAACAAATGTCTCTCTTTGCGCGCAGTATTATTAATCTCGATTAATTTTTCGCCATTTTTACCGATCTGAAGGAAGGAAACTTTGTTCTGGAGCGAGTGTTTGGTTTGAGGTGAAAGTGGCACGAGTCTGGTCACGACTTACATGCAGAGGATAATTTGCTTTTAATAATCATGTTACACGTGCAAAAAAGAAGGAGAGTGGTCATTGCCAGGTGGATGAAAGCATCAGTGTCAGCAAGAAATTAATGAAGTTGTGCCACTTTGCCACTGTCTAAAGCCTGCTTTTAGACTTCAATTATTTGTTATGAATGATGCTCCTTATTATTTTTTTGCCTCGTGGTTAACTATTATGTCTAAAAATACGGCCGACAAAGATTAATGTCTTTGGAGCTGTAAACTACTTTAAAATTGAAAATGAATGGTTGATGGGATTTCTTTATTCGACAAAAGTAGTAAAAAAATTTAACTCATTAATTTATTTGTAAATGTTCAAAGTTAATCTGAAATATTACATGAAGCTAATCTGTGACAAAGAATTTTAAAACCACTTTCGCTTTTGCGCATGCGTATGGATAAGTTTAATTCGTCAATTTAGGGGTGAGAGGAAAGATGAAAGGAGGAGATGTTTACATTTAACAAATAAGTGAACTCGAATTAATTATCTAATGGGGGGAATCATAGGTCAAAGGTGAATTGTGGAAAAGCGCTTATCCTTCCATGTCTCACCCTTTAATGAGATGGAATCATTGAAAAGAGCAAATCGCAGAATATTGAAACGAACTGTATTCATAACTATTTATTTGTTTCAATGAATTTTTAATCGAAAGATCAAAGATTTCTTTTGAAAATCGATGAATGGCAACATAATCGGAAGTTTTGAGAATAGTTCTGCTTCCATTGTTATGGGGGATTTTTACATTTTATATCGAGTGATACTTGTATTAAAATCCCTTAGGTTAGCGAGATTTTTGAAGTTTTAAGAAGTCCTCTAAAATTTCATCTTTGCCAAAAGTTGGCAAGTGAGCACGGCACAATTTTGTTTTGAATAATTATGCAAGCTAAACCAATGACTATATTCTGAAGAACTTAGGGACTGCCTAATTTTTACATTTTAAGTTAAGCTTACAATTGATCCAAGGTTAAATAAAAAATGATTTAAAAACTTATCTACATTTTTTCCAGCATAAATACGAATAGTCATTTAAAACAAACTATTTTACAAAAGGAGTTGGTTTGACGCATTGTTTTATCTTATCAATTCTATTTAAAATTAATATTATTTCACAGGCTTAATACTTTCAAACTTTTGTAAAAAAATCACTGAAAATTAAATGTTTGGAATTGAAAATATCAAATATATGTACCATATGTCAGTGCAATAGTTATTTTTTTTTCTCGGCTTTTTAAAGTTAAATTTTAGTTATTTTGTGCTCTATTGTTGAGAATGGTACATGTGTTGATATTCTATACCCAAATTTTAACCAGCAGGAATGGAATAATAAGACTTTCTTGTGTTCACTATGATAAACTTATCATGCCAGAGAGCGCCTTACATCTCATTGGTTTACAAGAATTACGAAATATAAGCTTTTGGTATCAATTTATAATTCTTAAAGAATTATTTGGCGACATTCCTGATAGACGTTGATACCATCCAAAAAACGAATTTGTGTTTATCGATTCCTGTCGCAACCGATCGAAATAAAAATTTGAAAAACCTACACTTGTAGTCACAAAATCCCCTATTAAATTTGACATATTTAAGTCACTACGTTTTTGAGTTACAGCGATAACATGTTTCTGAAAGTACAAACGGTCAGCCCCTGGTTAGATTTGGCTCAAAATTTGACGACTGCACTATAGAAGTTAAATGTCTGTACTGTATTTTATCTATCTAGATGCCTTCGTTTTGTAATTACTGCGTTAACTTATATTCGAAAAACCTGAGAAACGGACTTCCTCCTAACAGATTTTGTTCAAAATTTGATAGACTAACTCGAAACTTTTTTGAGTTATCTTAGAAGCAGATAGACGTGCATTTTCCAAAAATGTGTTTTTCGAACTCAGGAAGATCTAAAGCAGAATGGCAACGAGGTTCATCATCTCAAGTTCAAATCTTTTGACCATTACTTTACTTTCTCTATTTCTATATTTACGAGAAGGTAAAAACACACCAATGTGAGGACTTTTGACCTACGATCATATTAATCTGGAAGAGATGAATAAATAGCAGCAGATCGTAAATGAAATAGGAAGAATCGAGGATTGAATAAGCAGATTTAAACAGGAAAAAATATTTTCTAATTTAAATCAAATCATTAACATAACAAGCCTTGAATTTTTCAAAGTCTGAAGACTTTTCTTAACATGAAGTATTTTTCTGTCAGTCAAAATAACTGTCTTCAAAAATTTAAACAATATTCTACCACAGGCAGGACCTTACGGCAATTCCCATCAATATGTCAGCGCGGATAATAGCTAATGAATATGAAAATGCTAGTTATTACAATCATTGCCTAATAAATCAACTCAATTCAAATCGAATGACTCAACTCTAATCAAGATTCACATTTTTCAACGTAAAATTCTTCTGTTATAATGATGACAGTGCCTAACAAATAAAAAGAATGAATCATGAGTATATTGATCTCATGAGATTGTTCAACAAAGGGGTGGTTGAAAAATCTCACCATTCAAAAAGATACGCACCATTGCCTCTGAATATAAGTTCCTATTTACACTTAATCTATCCAATTACAAGCTACTATATTTTGAAATGGAATCTTTTTTTTTCTACTCCTTCCCCCCAAGTTTCAGCCTGGCAACAGCATGACTTCACACTCGAATCCGAAGGCTGTGCGTGAGGTCCACCACCAAATGATTCGACGAAAAGCAATAATTTATACGCTCTCATCACCTTTGGGAGGAAGGCAAAAACGAATCAGAATGAATCTCGCCCATAAATTTGGAGGCTATTGTTTCAGAAATAATGACAGGTGGGCAGGCGGACAACTGTGAAAGGAGACTCGAGAAGAGAGGGGAGGGACGCCGACACGGAAATAGGCGGTTCACAGGTGCTCAAATCACACCTACGAAGATTCGGGAAAATTAAGAATTAAGAAATGGGAAGGATTCACTCACACCGCAAAGAAGGAAGTCGCGTCATTAAGTTAGTATGATGATACAACTCGAGGCACAGATGACGATTCGAGATAAATTCAGCAGGGAATAGAATTTCAGTAGAACTACGTTCGTGTTTCATGTACCATCCTAAATCTAAGCATTTTGTTTTAATATTTTTAAGTTGGTATGATGATACTCGAAGCACAGATGACCAATTGAGATAAATTCTGAAAGGAATAGAATTATAGTAGTAGAACAACGTTTAAATGTCATATACCATCCTAAATTGAAGCATTTTGGTTTAATATTTTTAAGTTAGTATGATGATTTACGATAAATTCTGAAGGGAATAAAACTGTAGTAGAAAAACATTTAGGTTTAATATGCCATCCTGTATAGAAGCATTGTGGTTCAACATTTTTAAGTTGGTATGATAATACAACTCGAAACACAGATGACGATTCGAGAAAAATTCTGAAGGGAATAGAACTGTAGTAGAACAACATTCGAGTTTCATATACCATCCTGAATCGAAGCATTGTGGTTAAATATTTTTAACTTGGTATGATGATTTGAGTTACATTCTGGAGGGAATAAAACTATAGTAGAACAACATTCAGGTTTAATAAGCCATCCTGTATCGAAACATTGTGGTTTAACCTTTTTAAGTTGGTATGATGATACAACTCGAAGCACACATGACGATTTGAGATAAATTCTGAACAGTAGTAGTAGAACAACGTTTAGATGTCATATACCATCCTGAATCGAAGCAATGTGGTTTAATATCGTTAGAGTGTAAATTGAGGAAATGAAACAATAAAAATTCAAAGTCACGTTGAAGTACATAAAAGAATTTATATTCTCTTTCTTTTTCCCTTTTTGTTTATTACCAACTGAAAGCAATTTCTTCAACTCAATATATTTTAAATTAATCTAATATAATTCCGATGAGTACACAATAATACCCAGCTTTCAAAATTTTCAAGAATCTTGAGATTTAATAAGTAAATGGTGGGAAGAAATTTATCTAGATAAAACGGCGGTAGTGGTCTAACCCAAACTTTCTTGCACATTTTTGTCATTCCAGAAAACGCCTTGCATGGCATATGGCCTACAACAGTTACGAGATATTGACCTTTTACGTGAATAAAGTACTTTTACTGTGAACCATCATAATCTGATCAAATACTTAAAATATTCGATTATGGTCATTCAATAAGCATACATTTAAAATATGTTGAATCTGTACATTTTTGGTAAGTGACAACCCTGGACTTTTGATTGATGTACTGTCTAATTGAACATCTTATACATCATCGACTTATTGAACAGTCTACTACAGAACAAAGCAAAAACAAAATAACCAAGCAGCGACCTACAAATGCCTTCAAGAAGGGGATAACATTCTAAGCAGTCAATCACAATCTTGATTCAGAAAGGCTGGAGTCAATACCTTTCAAATAAAGACAAAGCGAGCCATCGTTGCTAAGGTTGAGCTTTTCAATTGTATCTGAATGCAATTTTATTCACTTTAATATCCGAACCACAGCACGTTTTCAGTTCACTCCCACTGAAAATTCATACCACTGTCCCTTTTCCCACCCTTCGACGAACAATCTTTAATTATGAATCCAATTCTTTCTTGTGTCGTACGACAATCGTCTGTGGCTAGACTCGATGAGTCATGTAAAAAGTGCACTGAAACACCACAAAATTGTTTTTAATTCGTTCCGTGGCGGTAACAGTCACTACACCCTCAAATTACCACACACCCTCCAAGGAAGGACGTTCAATAGGGTTGGCAAAAAAAGAAGAAAAAAGTCTATCCCCACGACACTAGAAAACCAATCAATGCCAGGGTAAAGGATGGCAGGGGTGGCCCAGACTCAGAGTGTGAGATTGGAATGCAATTTATTCCGAAGGGTGAGAAGACGAGAGAGGTCTCCACCTCGTAACCTGGTCACGTAATTTTTAGGTGCTCGCCCCTTTCCGAGCACAACACCCCCTTAGACTTTTTCCTTCTTTTATTTTTGCCGCTTTCCGACGTCGTTCGAAAATTGAGATGTCACCACGACGCACGAACGCTTTCGTGACACGGCGCACACACGCGCGCGTGCATGTCAGGACGTGAAAGTCATGAAGACGGAAAAGAAAAGCGGTGGGTGGGAGACAGCGGCGTTGCAGGGGGGGGACTTATGCAGAAAATCTGTATTTATTAAACATACCCTAACCCCCCCCCCCTCCTTTTACCATCCGAAGAAAAAAGTAGGCGGGCCGCCACGTTCTGAAAGGAAGTAAGGTACCTGCCGGATGTGTGCAGCTAGCAGTTAATGCATCGTATGGATACATTTATACATAAGCATCGGTTTCTGAGTGACCTGCCATGCAGATTAGTTCGAGGCATAAAATATGCACGAAACGTGGCGAAAAGAGAGGGTGAAGTCGCGTTTGGAAATAAGCTACTGAAACCGAAGATTAAATTATAAAAGGAAGTCGGTTTAGAGTGAAAAAGTAATGGAAAATAACATACTTCTCTGTAAGAGAGATGGTTCGTCTAGCGAGCATATTTTTTTCTCTTCTAGTTTTATTACATAAATTATATCCATTACATTTATTGCTATACTGAAAAATATTTGGTTGGTTTAGTCTTGGTTGGTTTTAATCTGATAATCATGAATAGCTACTTGGATAAGATATGCAATAGAAGAGTTATTAGATATTAGTGAAATCTGTTTTCAAGGTTCCAAATATTGTCTAATAAGTTTTATGGGGAATTTTGAAGAGTAATATATAGTACTCTCAAGAAATTTTCGATTCGCAAGAATCCGATTCCGTATTATCCGATCTAGTTTCATTTTATCGTAAGTACACGAAGTAGACAAGGGCGTTGCATTGGCAACAAAACCAAGACATTGAAAGCTGGGGGTCTGCTATGATCCTCCTAAGCGTCACATGTAAAATACAAGCTGTGACAAAAAAAATGCAGCACTTTGTTCATTGCTTCGTCAGTTTGTAATGGACTTCAATTGTTGACGCTCTTCTTAATTATAACTGTATAGTACGCACAGATTTCGTAGTAGACTCTTGAGATGTGCAATTCAATGTATACAAATATATAAACTACTAGAACAGAGCCTATTTTAATTCAACACGTTAAAGGCAACAGCTTCAATGAAACACCAGATCTTGGCTGCGTTCCCATTCTATTTGCCTTGAGATAAGTAGAGGGATTAATACTCACTAAGAAATGTATAAGTAATTCCTTAATGTATTATGTATGATTAGTAATTGCTTAAAATATGTATTAAGGGCAATTGCTTAAAATATGTATTATGAGCAATTGCTTAAAATATGTAATACGAGTAATTGCTTAAAATATGTATT
>JAPMOQ010016150.1:3847829-3857850 GCA_026543055.1 Argiope trifasciata | reverse complement strand
CAATTGCTTAAAATATGTAATACGAGTAATTGCTTAAAATATGTATTTTGAGTAATTGCTTAAAATATGTAATACGAGTAATTGCTTAAAATATGTATTTTGAGTAATTGCTTAAAAACTTTGTCTTCTGATATAGGTGAACAGAGTTCACAAAGCTTAGGTCTATCCGACTTTTTTGTTACCCGGAATGTTTTTGTTACCCGACTTTTTTGTTACTCCTTCGGATCACATTAGCCCGGATACTCGAGGGTGCCCTGTACAAAAAGAAGTTTCATTTTCTTCCTCTGATCTGAGTTGAAAAATTAGTCTCAGCGAACCCCTCATATAGCTTCAAGTCGTAACCATATAAAAACTAAATGCACTGATTATAGTACGATTGGAGATGGGTCCGGATCGAACTTGCAACGTTAGGATTCGTAGCCAGATAATATGACCTCAAGACAAAAGTGATCACGCAGTCTTGAGGTCTTATAAAGCTTCCACTACATGTTTCTGCTTTTGACATGAAGAAATAGAATGGCCCCAGGCAACTTTTTAAATTCCATCATTAAAGATACCGTTTCTTAATCCTCGTTTTGTAATTATTGATGTCAAAACAATTTACCTTGAACCGTAAAGACTTGTCTTGAAGATGATTTAAAAGAAGCATATTTTGATAAAAGGCAAAAAAACAAAATGTTGTTAGAAGCGCAATGCAATTGGTGACAAGATTCTTGTTTTTTTATTGATCACTGTAATATATATGTTACTGTTTTTATGTCTAATCGACTGTCCCAATAATAATAGTATGTAAAATTATTATTATTATAATTATTATTGCAAGTACTTAATAAACAAAATGAACTTACCCGTCTGAAGATTCTCTACTATTTGCCTAAAATAAAAAAAAGATTATTAGTAAAACAGATTAAAAAAAATTAGTAAAATAGATTTAGACATTTTATGCAACATATTATTTGTAAAGCTGAAATTCAGATGCAAAATATTGTTTTTTTTTGTGCAATCAAAAGTATTAAATTAATAATACATTTATTATGTTCCGTTAACAATGATATTTACATTTCTTTACCTCTCTCTGTGGTATATTAGTTAAAAAATTAAATAACGCAGATCATTTTACCCTATGTAACATCAGTTTTATTTAGCTAACATTTTATGTCGCAATTAGCTTTTTTTTTCGAAATCAATAGATTCGTTGCGTTTATTTATGTATTTAAACTCAGGAAAAATAATCATATTTCATTTTTTTAAAGGCACGACTTTTTTCGTATAAAATCATGCACGTAATTTTTATTGTTGTTAATACACTCACGATACATCAGTTCAATGAAATAAATTGATGCATGCATCAGAATTTTAAAAAAATGTTTCACTACTCCTTTTACTAATTAAATTTTTTTTAAATTTAGAATGAAAATTGGTATATAATTATTGTATTATATGCTAAGAGGTTTTCACACTATCAACTGACAATTATACTAATAACCTGTATGCAAATTTTTTAGTTTAGTTTAATCATAATAATGACTTTTTTGGATATAGTAGAGTTATTTAAGGATAAATCTTGTAAATTTGAGCAATGATAAACTATAGAGGATGACACTAAAACCAGCACCATTTCCAACATTCCTCGAAGAGTCAGCTCAGTAACTTTTGACCCTCGACATCATCATTTAATACGTACAAGGGTAACGTTTTATGGAATTTGATTTTGAATCTGAAAATTTTCAACCCTGAGCCTTTCCTTTCTTAATGTCCTTTCTAAGCCTAAAGGCAAAAAAAAAAAAAAAGCTGGCTTTTTCCTTTTTTTTAATTTATGAAATTACTTCTATTAATTTTAATTTAATATCTACTTAAATTGTGCTTAAATAATAAATATTATGATGAAAGAAAAGGGGAAAACATGCAATTATAGATCATTCTCTAGAGAAATTGTTTCAGCAGCGTTTCTATCTATACTTAAAGTTTCAAACAACTTAAAATCTAAATTCAATTCTTGGTAAATCTCATTCAATTTTATCTGGAGATAAAAAAAATTACAAATTTCTTTCTGCATATTCAAATTATTTTCTGCTAAAAATTTTAATACATTCTAGATACTAAAAGATTCATTAGGATTACTGACTTGGAACTTCAGCCAACTCAAACTTTGAGATGGTAAACTCATAAGCCAGATAAGAATTTCCACATTAGAGTGTACATTTTTGTCTAGGGGTTATGTCACGAGGCGGACCCAAATGATCCTGAAATTGAATTTCCAACAACGCACATTGATGACAATGGCTCTCTAACAAAGGCAACCTTCGTAGAGCCCTCTACCGGTAGTAGAAGTCGCCATAACGCTTGGCGCGACAAAAACGTTTGGCTCCCATCATAACGTCTTGGCGCTATAAAACCATTCGTCGCCCGTCATAACACTTGGCCCAATAAAAACGCTCGTCAACCGCCGTAACGTTTGGCGTGATAAAAACGTTTGTCCCCCGCCAAAAAACTTGGTGCGATAACATCGTTCGTCTCACCTCTAACTCACTGGAGGGAAAGTATTGTGGTGGTAAGTTAAGAACTACCAAACCAGAGTGCGCACTTTTGTCTACGGGTTATGCCACGCAGCTACGAACCGAATGGTCCCAAGTTCGAACATGAAGAAAGCAACTTCATACTAATTTTTAAAAAAGTACGAAAGTTCAACAAAGGAAAAAAGGGACATACTGATTTGAAATGAGTTTATGTAATTTAAAATAGAAAAAAAAAACTCAAATATTGATTTAAAAACAATTTGAAAAGTTCAAGTGTTTAAACTACTAAGCCAAATGAACGTACAAAATTAAACTAATCTGACAATAAAGAAGAAACTTTTAAGTTCCTAAAGTCTTACGAAATTATGCGATTACTAGACAATTATCTACACAGCGTGTTTAAAAATGCAGACCTGTAACTGGACACAGCAATAGCAAACCAAGCACCATTTTATGGATTTCGGGTTTATAACTGAAAATTTTACTTTTGAGAAGTTTGTGATACAAATTGCAACTTACTACAGCCTGGCTCTGATCTAACAAAGGCAACCTTCGTCTAGCCCAACAACTACGGCCAATTAAAAAAATGAAACAATTAATTTTGGCAAAACTAGTTATAACATTATACTATTTTTTTCTGTTCTATCTAATGGAAAGAGCTGTATCTTATAAAGAGAAATACAAAATTGACAATCTATTGCATTAATTTTTTGGAAAAGTACTTATTGCATTATATGTTTTTTTTTTCTCTAAACTGCCCTGCAAAAGCAGTTGTATTTTACAAAAAGAAATACAAAACTAATATTGCATTAATTTTGGGAAAATTCATTATTGCAATGCATATTTTTTTCTATACCAATCATCAACAATAGTTGTATTTGAAAAAGATAATTAGGAGTTGGTTTCTAAGTGTATAAACTTTGATAAAATTTTGAATCAACATTGAATGAGACGAATATTATATATAAAACCAGCTTCAGTTAATGGATTATAAATGGAATTAATCTTAGAAAGATATAATTTAAAAACAACTTTTTGTGAATGTTTTGAAATACCAGATGTATCAAATCTATAATCTAAAATAGCGAACAAGAAAATTGGTAACAAAATATAATTATAAATAGATAGAATTATAATCAATAATTTCATTGACAGCAAACTCATTTGGGTCATTATGTATATTCATGGTTGATTATTTACCAAATAATTTTCCCAGAAATGAATACTTCATATCGTGCTTCAGATGATAATGCAATAAAAGAAATTGGAAAACAATCAATTTACCATGAATGGACAAGAACATGGTATTTTCCTGGTTTGTATTAAGAATTTAAATTGAAAAACTTTTATCCACACAATATACGACTCTCAATATTTTTAATAAAAGTACAGATCACGAACCCCAAATGTAGTAATTGTAAAGATAGAATTTCCAAAGCCCTGAAATGATTTCCGAAAAAATACACCTGATAATGATAAGTATGAAAGATATGTAATTATTTACACGAATGTACATTATAAAATAATCAGATAATGGCACTCATAATCTATTCATGTAAAAAGTTCCAAAGAGTATTCTTCGTTTTATCATAATACAACAGATTCTCTAAATGATCTCCAGTATTGATTTAATATCCATTCTATAATCGGATTCGATCTTCGATCGCCATGTTTTAATATTTATTCCTTTGTGATAGTATTGAAGCATTCGCACGCGAGGAATATTTCACCAAAATTTTCTATCATCAAGGAATTATGAAAATTCAAGTCGATTTCATTCAGGCCCCCATTTATCAAGGTAATGGGTTTCCAAATAATCAAAAATCAAGCATGAACGTGAGGGATTATTACAAAAAGACGTGATAAGCTGTCCTCGGATAATGTTTACACCACCAAGTTATCAATTCTGGGGATCTTTTCCTCAACAAAAGCACCAAAATACACGAAATGTTTTTGGAATTGGCGCAAATTCAACAACGAAGTTTTTTTTTCTCGAGCATTGTACCAATAAGTTTGGATGATAAATTGGTATAATTTTTGAATCTCCCGCAGGTCCTTGTGAATGCAAATAGAATAATGAAAAACGAAACCACAAAAGGAATAAGTTCCAAAAAAGGGGATGATAGATTAAAGATTGCGAGATTTCCATATTTCAAAGTTTCTGCCCTTTCTCTTTTTAATGATAAACTGCTGCTTGCATGTTTTAAACTCAGAAACTCTAAAGAAAAAATGCTTCGTAGAACAATAGATTATGGATTTAACAAACATTGAATAAGAAATTCACGAAAAGAAACCTTGTAGCTGATCAAAAATGCAAATAAAATCAATTTTCTTAGTTAAATTTAATATAATTAAAAACTATTTTATTGCAACAGAATGTTCAATTTTCACCACGTTTGACTAAAATAATAGTGATACTGGTTGCCATAATTTCTAATGAAAATAATACAAATAAAAATTAATTTATTTAGTTAAATTTTAATAAGTATTCCATTGTAATAATTAATAAGTATTGTTTTATTAATAAATATTTTATTGAACACTAAAAGTATTTATTTTTAATCATGTTCAACTAAAATAATAACGATTCTGAATCAAAAAATTATCCGTAAATTAATTTAACATTAATTAATTATAATATTTTTATCTAAAAGAATCCAATTATAAGTATAAACTATGCTGATTTCAAACTTTTTTTTGTGGAAAATAAGTATTAAAAAATTTCAAAGCATATTATCACAATTTCTCATTAAAATAACTGATCGAAAAATCATTAAATTATCAAGTTTAACGAAAACATTACGAATTTATTCTTTTTCTTAATTTATCATTGAATTAATACAATATCAATTAATCATAGTGTATTTTATACAGACGATATTAACTTAGAATTACCAATAATACGATTTTAAATTTTTTAAAAAATAATAAGCAATAAAAATTCCAAACCCAATTTTATTACCACATATTTTTTATTAAAAATAATTAATTGAAAAAGTCTTTGATTTTTCTAAAAATATATTTAGCTTGCCGTTTTTTTAAAGATAAGTATTAATCTAATTAATCAATATTACATTCTGATACTTCATCAATTAAGTGGGTTTTTTTAAAATTTTTCTTTACGCAAGGGAAATGGGTTAAAAATTTGCTTTTGTTTTTGACTTCATTTTTACCTTTAAATATTTATCTGAAGTATAGACACTTGGAGTATATGAAAGTGGACTTTGATATGATATTTCTAGATTAATTAATATTTATTTAGTTGTCTTTTTACTTTCGCATACACGTAGTACACAGAAAGTATAGTATAGTAAATATAATTATTCGAATTCGAGATTTTGACGAATGTACATAATTTAGACCTCCCTGAATTCGAAAAACACATTTGTGGACAATGTATGTCTGTGACAAAGAAAATTCGAAATTGCTTTGACCTTGGCTTATGAATTTTATGTCAAATTTGTAGATTTCTGCCAAATTTGATCAAAATCCGCTCAGAGGAATTTAGTCCGTCCGATTATTCGAATATAATTTAATGCGATAACTACAAAACAAAGAGGTCTAGATAGATAAAACACGTTTTACAAGTTTAACAATTATAGTGTTGACACCTATCAAATTTTTAGGAGTCTATATTATATATCTGTCGATCTGTACTCTCTGAAACTTCAGACAAAATATATCAAATTTGCCACGATATTTTGTGATTATAATTTCAAAATTTTGTTTGAATTATTTGGGTATGTTAGTCAGTTATATTAACGTCCCTTTATAAAGCAAACCAGGGTTATTTTGAGACGGACTCTTAATTTTAGTCTCAGTGAGATGACGAGAACAACACCTGAGCTAGCGCCCCTTTCACACCACATCGGTTGATGGACGTTTGCCCAGATGGATTTATCGTGCAACAGACCCTCCCCCCCCCTTTACACTGTGGTTCTTCGGTTGAATCGGATCCAAAACCAAATCCGAAGCCGAGACCTTACCACCTGGTCACCACAGCCCTTCAATTGGTTAGGAAAAACATGCCTAAAAATTTGTCATGAATTCGATTCGATAATTGATGAAATGGACTAATCGCCAAAAAGACTCACCAAGGATTCTACTTTTGGATTCTACAAGGATTTCTAATTCAGTAAAAATGCTGTATTCACGCTAAATTTTAACATTTCATATCTATTGTATGCCATTACCAATCAAGGCATCCTTTGGGGTAATATCTTTAGAGAATGTGTGAGAAAGTTTTGGGGAGACCCTGAAGCTGGTTTGCTTTAGTTGTTGGTGTTGTTACTTATGACACTTTTATAAGTCCGCTGACAGAAAACTGTCAGCGATTTAAGTCTAAATTAGCGTCCCTTGTTTTTTTTCAGTAGCACCAATTAGGACGCTACTTTAGCACGACTTAGCTACTTCACATTCGCTTGCACAACCTCTTTTTACAGGAGTGGGGACATTCACACTACTCACAGATACAACACAGAATAACAACCATGCCCGAACCGAGACTCGAACTCAGTAGGACTAGATCACAGGGAAGACATGCTACCTCTATGTCAGGAAGCCGGTGGTTTGATTTAGTAATAATTATAATCAATAAATATTATTAACTAATCAGTTTTGTCCTGATTAAGCGGGGATGGGTAACTGATAACAATTTAAGAATAACTCAAGCTAATCTATAACAATTATTTTAATTATCTTCAGATCTTCACAAATAAAGAAATTGCATTGAAAAAAAAAACTTGCAAATCCTTACATTATGCTTTCATACCCCTCCTTTTCCAAAGAGACGACTCATTTCCCAGTTACATATGAAGATAGCACTACCTCCGAAAAGATGAACTTTCACCAATCCGCGAAAACGCATCTATTTGTTCATCAGAATCTCATAAACTTTCATCAGAAACTTGATAATGGAATAGCTGCACCTGAATGAAACTTCTTTCAAAGGAAACCCCCCGAGGTACGGTAAATGATTAATAGGCTTAATTTATAACAACACAATACCCCCAGCTTCCAGCCCTCTGGTGAACACGGGATCTTCCCTCTCAGATAAATGGATTTGCTCATGTGAAAAGCAAAAAAAAAAAAAAAAGCATCAACAAATTACTATCAATAAGCGTGCCTCTTCATCTACGTTATCGTTAGCAAGGATTATAAATAAAATTTGGAAGTGGAATATTTTTCTTTCTCGCAAAAGGAGAACATAGATCTACGGCGCAGTATTTCAAAAGTCCGGATCCGTCTTGGCACCCGCCTTCCGGTTAGCTATAAATTCCTCAAAAATATTTTCCTTCCCCCCAAGTTTGGTTTGGGTGTGGTGTTTAGATAAAAAGAACGCGTAATTGCATTTCTCTGTTGGCAAGAAGTGAAGACCTCAAAGGAAAGCAAAGAATTGTGCAAGAATAGCCGAAATAGTGACTGAAAGCAGAACACATTGAAATAGAGTTGTTAAAGCTGTCAAATAGAGCCTGGGATATTTGAAGTTTTGTATATATGTTTAAAGAGGAAGGAATTCAAATCTTTTCCTCGAAATATCTTTATGTGATAAAGATAGACAATTTAAGCCTAAAACGTTATTTTATTTTGAAATTTCACTCGTAATTACAAAAGAATTAATGAGCATACAAAATTAAATTAATAACAAGGCTTAGTAATTTGTCTTACAAACTTTACAAACTTAATAATCTTAACTTACAAACTTATTAAATTGTCCATTTTATTTTAAAATTTTACTCATAATTACAAAAGAATTAAGCGAATACTAAATTAATTTAATAACAAGGCTTAATTTGTCCATATTTATTTTATTTTTAAATTTACTCGCAGTTCAAAAGAATTAATGAACATACATAATTAATTTAATAACAAGGCTTAATTTGTCTATATTTATTTTATTTTTAAAACCTACTCGTAATTACAAAAGAATTAAAGAGAATACAAAATTAATAACAAGGATTAGTTTCGCTATATTTATTTTATTTCAAACACTTACTCATAATTACAAAATAACTAAAGGGAATAGAAAATAAAATTGATAATAAGGCTTAATTTGTCTATATTTATTATCTTTTTTAAAATTTACTCGCAATTACAAAAGAAATAATGAAAATTCAAAATTAATTTAACATCATCGCAACACGGTGAATATAATTTTAGGGAATAAAAGATTGAAAAGAAAAATTGAAAGATTGATGTAATATTTATTAAAAAATATTCTTAATAATTTATTTTTCAAAAAAAGGAAGAATTTATTTGAAAACGAAAAAATAATTGGTACCACTTACAAAAAGTGCTTTTTTGTTTAAATTTAATTTTTTTTAATTAGATAAAAAAGTTACTTTTAAATTAAATTTTCATTTGAGATTCCGCGAATCCTTTTTTTAACAAGAAATAATGGAGGGAAAAGAACCGAAAAGTAACCCTAGATGTAATTACATGCTGAATTCGATAGTTGTACCCTTAACAATTTGAAGTGTACAGCAATTTTTATCTCTCGTATTGTTAGTAAACATTATCAAGACAAACGATTTCAAGGATTAAAACGAGAGCAGTTTTCAGAAATTTCAATTTATTTAAGATTGTTAGTGACTAATTGAATCTTGACTGCCAAATCCGTTAAGTTCACAATCCAAAATGTTTTGTTAACAATGTTGAGTTAACAGTCTGAAATCAATTTTAATCACGATCCTCTTACAGATAACAGTGGAATTTTTGTTGAATTGTTTAAATTTACACCAACCCTCGGATATATAAATAATCTTAAATAAATAAAAGTCATTATGGCTATGTTTGTTACATATTTTCTATTAATGACTGAACCAAATTCATTTTTTTACACAATTATTATATTTGAGAAAGAATACTGACAGTTTTTCAAAGTATAAAAATTAATTAAATATTCACCAGGTAGAAATTAACAAAAATGTTGCCTTCTTTTGAACAATTTAAAAAAAAATCCTTCATTTTAATATATTTTTGGATTGGTTTTTTTGGCTTTGAAGTAATGATTTAACTATGCATAATTTTAAGTTAGACCCTTAAAGGTAACAACCTTTCTTATACTTAAGCATTTATTAAGAAAATTGCAGTTCCAATGCAAAAAGTATTAATAGTTTACTGAAAATAATCAACTGTCTGTAGTTTTTAACAGCACTCAGTTTAACTAAAAGCAGACAATAGAAGGATCGTGTACATTGTTATACTTTATACAAAGAAGAAATTTTAAATTTAAGCACATAAAAGGATCAAACAAAGCCTAGTATGTCAACAAATAATATGAAAACATTTTTTCATTAAAATAAATTCACTATATAATATGGTGTCAATTTATCTAATATAAGTAACATTTTCTTTTATATTATGTATTATGAAAAGAAAAAAAGTCTCTCTCTCTCTCTCTCTCTCTCTCTCTCTATATATATATATATACTTTTTTTTCTTTTGCATTTAACTCAGGTTGCCAAATCTCCCGTTTTTTTTGGTAATCTGATAGGGAACAAGTC
>JAPMOQ010016150.1:3812301-3845394 GCA_026543055.1 Argiope trifasciata | reverse complement strand
TCACAACTCGTAAGGATGAAAAATAAAGCAAGCTGGTCCAAATGTTTCTGGCATAGGCATTATTTAGTTCTTGAATTATGAAAAGGAAGAAAATGAATGTGAAAATAGTGACGTATACGTTGCTTTTATTTGGCAATGAACATAACTGACGCATTTAACCTAACTTAAAAAAACTCCCTTACAGTGTCTGCTAAACGAGTGGTTTGCATTCTTTTCCACAATCTCTATATTCTATTCTATTCTAAACCTTAGTTCAGGCCTACTGAGTAATAATAATTTAAGTGCCCCAACTCGTAGGGCTGAAAAATAAATTAAGATGGATCAATGTTCCAAGCATAGGTATTATTTAGACATAGCCTTATGCTCATGAATTATTATTATCATGAATTATGGAAGGCATATTCTCTTCTAATCAACGTTTTATCTGAAATTACTGAGTGATTGAACTATTTCATATCATACCATCATTGAAGTAAAAATAAATGTCGAAAAATCCTATGTCCTGAAAGAATGAATATTTAAAAATAATTCTCAAAAATGGCAAACATAGATATAACATCTGGAGTGGTCTCCCCGAAATTTTCGAGCATACTTTCTAATAAAGGTTTTAGTCCCTTCCCCTCCATGTAAAATTGCCGATTCTTGTGGGATTTCGTTGGATTGGAGCTTTCGTCATCATGAAATCTTAATTTATATATTAAAAACAGACAGTATTTTTTCCTAACTGTAACAGAAAAATAAAACGATAAACTCTTATTTTATGTCATAAAACGTTATTCTTAAATATTTCCTTTAAAGAAGAATAATTTCAAACGATAATTCTTCAAATATGTTTAAAATGCAGGCAAAAAAGTTTGAGTTCTTGCAGCTCATGCATTTTTTTCTGCATTTTTTTTAAACATTCAAAGTTTTTCAATAACATAGTTTAAACTTTGGAATAAACGGCTTTGCATTTGTTGCCTGATATGAAAATTAAATTGCATAATTCAGCATTTATTTTAGAATGAATGTGAATTATGTGATGTCTATAAGGTTTGTCTATAGTTGCTTCAATAAATATTTTTTCTGGGATTTTTAGCTAAAGATTAAAAAAAACTTAAAAACATTAACTTAATTGATAATGCGCTTATCTTTGCTTTTAGCGTAGCAAGAGGAATTTTTTAATTTTTTCCTTTGTTTTTCATTGATACATTTTCAAATACATATTATGAAATAATAAAAGGCAACCAAATCTTGCTAATATTTATTCGAATAGCAAAATAATCCTGGAATTTTCCGGTCACAACCAGTCTATAAAGTCATTTTTGTTTATTGAACATTTTAGTAGCCTCATGTGGTTAACTGATAAAATATAGAATTATATATACATAATATAGGAACGTAAATATATAAATGAAATATAAACTAGAATAACACAGAAAAATTAGAATGGACTTTTAAAACAAATAGATAATTTTTAAAGTCCATTCAAATGATAAAATTAGTTTAAAAGTCCTAATGATAATTTTCCAGATAGCACAGTCTGTTGCACTCTATTGTACAATATTGTACGATATTATATTACATTAAACAACATTCCACAATATCAAACATTATTGCGATCATTGATCAATGTTATAAAATATTGTACAATATTTGTGTGATACTAGGGTTAGGACTTTTAAAAATTATCAGCTAGAATGATAATTTTTCAGAAAATCAACTCTGAGGAAGGTGCAAAGTAAAGAATTCATTATTAACTAGGTTATCAAAGAATTTTACATTTTGTCGAGGGGGGAGGGCATTTCTGTTGAAGGCACTTAAAAAAGCGCGATAAAAAAATTCTAGAAATACGGACACAACCGTATGAATTCCACAACGGTAAAAAATAAGAAAGAGTCAGAATGTAACATAGAAGCACGCTCTTCAAATGAAAATTTTTCTTCAACGCATTTGTAAAAGGAGGAGGTTGCATTTTTCTTTGCACCTTTCCTGTCCCGTGTTCTCACTCTGCCTTCGAGCTCATAATGCAAAGCACACCGTGAATATACAAATATTGCGTCGCTGCAGTCCCCCATGCTAACGGCAATTGGTCATACACAGAAGCATCCCTGCAACTCAACTCAACAATATAAGGAGGTTGTTTACAGAAACGTTATTCAAACACATATAGCAACGCGAGCGGAAAGAATGAAGTCTTTGCTGCAAGGGGGAAAAAACTAAATAAATAATAAAAAAAGAAGTAGCTCATATTTTTAGGAATAAATTCCGCACATTCTACAAGCACTTTGAAAAATGTATACACATATATATACTCTGCAAAAAAAAAAGTATATACATGTATTCGCACAAAAGGAAAGCAAGTAAAGAAATGGATGAAATAAAATACATGCGCTGAAGTTCCAGATGAAATAAAGAAGAAAATAAAATAAAAATTCTATGTCATATATATTTAGGTGGAAGGTAGGGATGGTGGGTAGGTCCAAAGTCCGTTTCGTCTTCTCTGTGAAGAACTGATCCATAAAATCTCCTTTAAAAAAACGGAAAAAGAAACGGAAATTTTCTTCTTCTCAGAGGGGCCCCTTACACAGATATTCTCGAAGCATGAAGTAACTGAAATTATTGATTGTGTCTTTATCAAGAAAAATAGGAAAGGAATTTTTAGAACCGATACGAATGCATGAATATATATTTCTTCCTCTTTGGAGTGTAAGCGGCATTTATCATGAAAAAGAACACGCGATTTTTGTTTCGCTTACGACAGCAGAAGACAGGAATTCGATGTGTAAACATGAAAGAACTCTCATTATTTTTTGGGGTCTTCCAAAATTCTTCTTGTTTATTTGTGCTTTTTTTTTCTCTCTTTCAAATGTTTTGCTTTCCTCAGCAGCGTTTTAAAACGCATTGCGCAAATAAAATGTGAACTTTTATCGAACAGAGAAGAAACTCGATGATCTTCAAAAAAAGACATTAAAACAATCGATAAAACAATTAAAATGTACTTAATAGCATCAAACAAAGTACCACAAATCTCTTTTAATTGCTATAGTGTTTATCCAATAGTATATCGCAATGCAATGGTGAATCTTGCCATTTTGGATCCCTTAACAATGGATAAGATTTTTCGTGTGGAAGCTCGGAGTTTCTTTTTTTTTCTTCTTCTTTTTTTTCCTTTTAGATTTCTATTGGAGACTACCTATTGCAAGGGTTCTCATGGCAAGACTTCGAGAAAAAATTTCAATTCTTCGCCGATCATGTTCCCGAGAATCGAAAAACCATCTTTATGTTCAAAAGTTTATTTTGTATATATGTATTCTAACGCTTTGCTCATGGTATCTAATAAACAGGATAACTATAGTAATTTTGCTTGGATTTTAAGCCTAGGAATATGTTGTTAGGAATGTTAAAATCTCTGACTAATTCTTCCCATCTAGCTCAAAGAGGGTGGAAATGATGGTGGTTGGGGTTAAAATTTTCATTTTACTAAATATTCTTTAATATGGAAGATAAAAATGTAAATGCAACCAAACAAAGTAGCACCTCATTAAATCGAGAAACTTTTATATTTAAAATTTTTCAATAACTAACTGAAACACATTTATTCAGTAATTAAAATTATACGAATTTGTTTTTGACAACTGCGAAAATTCTTCCGATAAAGAAATTGCCATTAAAGGTCTCGTTTATCACCATAATTATTAAAATGGCGTCATCCACGCAGGAAAAAAACGTTCTATGCTTTTGAATATGGCAAAATATTTCCGCTTATCGACGTTTAAAGACATTTTCGTATGTCATTTGGTACAGGCTATCGAACGGTGAGTGAGCAAGTTGCCAGAAATTGGTTGCTTATGTAAGAAAACCAGACCGTTCAGTTTCAAATCCTATGCTATTAATTTCTTAATCGCTGAGATCCACCGATTTAACACTTGCGATTTCTTTTTTCACCCTATGAAGTTTCGTTAAAGGCAAAGTCTTCTTGCCACCACATTCCAGGACTTAGCGGATGAAGCAGAGGTAACTGACTTATAAACCGAGTGACGAGTATGGCAAGAACCAGAACTCTGCTTTGAAATTTACTGTAGAGGTATAGATAGGACATCTATAGACAATTGAATTACAGTTGTTTCACGATGAATTTGATTAAGCAGAATTAATTAACTATAGCGTCCATAAGTTTGCTTTACATTTTGTTCTATTCTATTTATATCATGCAGTATAAAGGACAAAAAAAAAACATAAGGAAACATTTAGTAACACTTAGAATTTTGTACCAATAGTAAGAACTTTGAAGGCAAAACAATACGTCAATCATCCTCAGAAAAAACAGTGTTAATTATGAAATTCATTAGTTATTTGCTACACAAATACATTAAAAACACACCCTTCTTAGGTTCAAGAACGTTCCAGCAATTGTTTGGTTGGAGAAACAAGGAATCTCTAATTTTGCTCCAATACATTTTATCTTGCTAAAAATTGAATAGAGGGTCCATTACCTAGGCCAAAGTTTTTTCAAAGGATAGGAACTATTTTAACATCCTTAGGAATTTGACTTAAAATCCTTTGCTTTTTTTTCCAAATGTAGCTGGTCGAAATCTTAGAGAAGCCTTGAGTCCACTGGGCCATGAGTATACACATAAATCCAGCGAGGTAAAAATGAACACTGCTGCAGCACACACACCCACACACTCTTTCTCTTTCACATACACGCACACATCGTATTCAGGTGGGCATGTGTGTGTGTTGAAGGGGCGGGTATAGAATGGTGGAAAGTTATTTGCTAAAAATAACCGCTCACTATTTTTTTTGTACCCTTCCCTCTTTCCCCTTTTGCTTTCGCCCTCGCTTTTTCTGTAAGGTTATGCAAGCTGAGCTTTAAGAAGTTTCTCTTTCTAAATTTTTTTCTTCCTTCTTTTGGTCCTGCTTGGTCTTTGCATTTCCTCTCCAATTCGGGTTGGGCAAAAAAAAAAAAAGTTTTTTTTCCTTTCTTTTTTTTTCTCTCTTCTTCTCTCTTTCTCTCCAGTATTTGTTTCTTTTTTGTTCTTTATTTTTATCATTTTCTCGGTTGCTTCCTTCTCTGTCTTTGCAGCATCATCAATCGACTTTTAGAAAACCTCTTTTCTATAGATTGCAGATAATGCATGGTAGCCTCGGCCCTCTGATCGGCCATTCATCACTGTCACCGAGGCCCCGCCTACTCGAATAAGGTGCCCCTGCCGCAGTGGGGTGGAGAGGAAAATGGAACATGGCGGCTGCTGCACGCGCGCACATGCATCCCCATTTCGAAGGGCTCTCTCTATATTGTGATTTTCAGTGTTCGCGACAAACGATTAGTCCAATAAAAAAGAATGTGCCCGTGTAAAGGATGAATTTGTATGGTTGCATTAAAGACCAGCATCCCATTACCTAGATGATCTTCGTATTCAATTAGGGTAATGTAAAATGGCAGGTTGTTGGAGAGAAAGAATCGGAAACTTATTTATCAAGCCAAAAGGCATCGTATCTTATGTACTACAATTTAAATGGCGGCGTAGCTTTCTGATGAAATTCAGTAGATTCAACTCTTCCTCAGATCTGTCCATGACCAAACGACTTTTTAACAGGTCCAGTTTTACTTTCAGGGCACCCTAAAAGTTCTCTTATAGGAGCCACAATAATGTTGCACTTGTCCCTTGTAAGATAATAAGTTGTTTGGAAAAAAAAAATCGTATTATTTATCAAGCCGAAGATATTATTTACTTAAATTTAAATGAAGTAGAACCTTCTTCTGACTTTCAGAGAATTCAAATTCACACCTTCTGTTCAATACTAAATCTGGATCACTCCTGGATTGCTTTTACTTTTAGAGTATCCAAAGAATTCGCCTAGTGGCGCCACTGCAATGAGGTACTTATTTAAGGAAGGAAATTATCATTTACTGATCGTACTTCGATTATTTTTTCATAAGTATTGATTTGCAATGTCTGTTTGGATTTGTCTGTAAATGTGCTATTGAATATGTGAATGAATTAATGATACTTAAATTGCAAATTAATGAATTCGATTCAAACTAGTTCGTTTTTCAAAATTTAATTAATTTGTTTGATTAGAAAAATAATATTTTTCTATTTAAATTACGTTCCGTTATATATGTGAATATATAAGCACATATTAATAAGGGGTGTGTAATTTTTTAATAAGTTCATGGGTGTCAGGTACTGCTACCAGCTTCGTATGGTTAAAAAACACATTTAAGGCTGAATTACCATTTATCCCATAGAAATAAAATATTAAAAACATCAAATATGACAAGAACATTTCTCACATTTTTTTAAGTCACTCCATTAAAGAATAGCATTTATTTTTCATGTGATGCTGCTTTTAAATAAAAATAATATCAAGCACCAGATTGTTGAACTTTTCTTTAAAAAAATCGTGCATGTATTTTTTTTTAATCAAAGAAGTTATATTTTAAATACTTAAATTTTAACGGCAACATTTTATTTCTAATGATAAAATACGGCAATTCATCTCTCCCTGAATTCTAAATACAACTAAATTAATTTTTTTAATAAAATATTTTTTTAACAAAGAAACATATACAATAGATAAAAACTGCATAGTTTAAAAATTTATAACTGCATAAAAATTTATAACTGCATAGTTTTAGCGCTTCTGGTCAGATTGCATATATAAGCTTAATGAATTAATTGCAAACAATTTGTAAGTTATATAAGTTACTTCTAAGTAAAAATGTGTCAAAACTTAAATGTAACTAATATAAGAAACCAAAATAATATAGAAGGACTCATAAATATTATTATTATGAGTACTTTACCATATTTAAATTAAATATATGAGGCAAAATTGTTATACACTGAATGTTTATACAAAACTTGTTTAAAGTTTTCAAATTCTATAGCAAAAAAAAAAAAATACCACAGACGATTTATAAAGCGAAAATTCTATTAAAAATAACTTCTATTTTAAGTAAATGTTTAAAACGCTTAAAGTCTGATTGTCAATTGAATAACATTATCAACAATATGAAATATCTTCATGATGCTGAACTGCAAAATAATAATAATTTTATTTTTTGCATTATTTCATTTAACTTAATATAATAAATTACAGGACAACAAGTCAAAATTAGAAAAATGCATTTGAAAAACATTATACCCATGTATTTCCATATAAATTATTTCAAAACTTCATGTACTATCAATTGTATATTTAACTAAACGACTTAATAAAACGTTTTAGGTAACCAGTTAAAGATAATGATATGTGATTTCGATAGCACAAGTTAAGAATTCGATACAGAACGTACCATCACTACCTCTTGTTTTAATTTTTGTTGGAATTTAATAAAAAATTATTTATCAAAACTCTATTATGGTCTGAATTTTCT
The DNA here is from genome assembly GCA_026543055.1 of Argiope trifasciata. Lineage (NCBI taxonomy): Eukaryota > Metazoa > Arthropoda > Arachnida > Araneae > Araneidae > Argiope > Argiope trifasciata. The sequence goes on along the minus strand of JAPMOQ010016150.1, from coordinate 3,838,025 downwards.
TACATAAATCTACGTGTTATTTAGAATGAAGAAATGGTAAGTGCTATCATATTTATAAGGGAAGGAAAAAAAAAGGTTAAGCCTAATGGGATTTTAAGAGAACGTTTTAAAAGCATTTTCTGTGCAGACATCTGCGCGAAATGACAAGATTACTGAAATGACTTAATAAATGCAAATAAATAAATATGCATCGTCATTATAACATAAACAAAACAAGCTAGCTAAGCCTAATGGGATTATAGAAAGAACATTTTAAAAGCATTTCAAATGTATGACTTGAGCCAGAAATGACAAGATTAACAGAGCGACAATATTAGCTGTTTTGTGGTAATATGGGGATAATCATAATATGTGCTTGCATTGGATCAAAATTCCCACTTCAACAATATCTGGGAATAAAAGAAAATAAAATAAGTTCCATTCGAGACTGTAATAAAAGATAACAAGTCAGTATAAGTAGTATTCGCGGAATAAGTAGCTTATCTTCGAACAACTACTTTCAGCGTTCCATTTTTGTTGTTCGCTTTCGTAAAACCACTTTGAGATAGATGAATGAAGAAGTGGTAAAATTCAAAATTTCTTTTTCTTGTTCAATGTAGATGACCGGTTACAGTGAACATGGAGATTTAGTTCTTTCCTTTTTTTCCCCTCCCATATATTCTTTTTTTTTGCTTTGGATAAGTGTATTAAAAATCGTTTGCTTTTTTTTATATATTTTCGCGCGCTTTTTCTTTCCACTGTAATTCCCTCATTTCGTCTCGTGCAGAGATTTGATCGCAAACGATTTTTTTTAATTTTTTCTTCTTTTTCCTTTTTCATTTTAAGAGTTGAAAGACTCGTTAGCCATAGGAATGGGGGTAAAAAAAAATCCGAAGAAAAATCAACTCCAATAAATCAAACGTGTTCTCATCTGTTTGCCTTAGCGATTGCGACGGAGTCGCTAACTTTTTTGGCCGCTTTCCCAATGAGCAGGATAGGATGCCAGCGAAAAATTGCAATTGGGGGGTAATTGTGATAAGCGAAACGGAATGACAAAAATCTCGGATAGTTTAATTTTCTTCCCTCCCCCATGTACAAGTCCATAAAAAAATATTTTATTTCTTTTTTCTTCTTTTAATTCGTGGACTTCCTCGCTTTACTAGGCATTTGGTAATTAATTAAGTAGAATCCGCTAAAAATGCTAAGTCATTCCGCTTTTTATGTGCCGAAACATGATGATTATTTCAAACAAGATTTACTCTAAGGCAATTTTTTTTGGAGATTTTAAATGAAAAATAACGTATTAAAATACTCATAATTTTTAAGGCCTTAATTTTTTTGCTACATAAACTTTTTATTGAACTAAAAACTGTGAAATAATTTTTTTTAAATTGATTCCGTCCATCTGACTTTAGGATTACATGATGATTTAACTGCACATCGCATCTAAGTCACAAGGGCATACAGTCTTAACTTTCGAAATGATGTAATTCCTCTTTCTGTTTTTACAAAATGCTCAGTAGCTTCTAAAGCTAAACAAAGGGGACGCATTTGACTTTTGTCACATAAATATTCGTTTATCGCAGTTAAAAATTCTGTTATATTATTTAACGCTGAAATTTAATTCCACGTCTACTTATTAATGAAATAATAAAAATATGAGCTTTTGACATGAAAGATGTTTATATAAACTCTGAATGATGTTTATTTGAACAATACCTGACAGCAACTCATTTTTGGTAATATTTAATATTATGTGCATACATTGATATTGTGTATATGCACATAATGTGTGTACATAATCTGTATGTGTAATGTACTGTACGTTTCAGTAGTCTGATGCAACCACTTTTCAATGATTCTATCTCATTAAGGGGAGACAAGTGAAAGCATAAACGTGTTCTAGAATTCTTCGTCATTCTTTGACACTATTAGATAGTTTGTGATCAATTTTTTTTCTCGCGTATATGTGAGTATCGTGTAGTTTCTGGCCTATTCTTCTAATTCTATCTCCGAGTAATCCGTGTTTATTTTGTTGTTAAATGTAAACATCCTTTCAACTGTCCTCTCACCACTACTTTGACGAATTAAACCCATCCTAACGCATGCGCAAAACGGTGGAAGATTTCAGAATCTGTTGGCAATACATACTAATTATGTTTGTACACATCCAATTCCACAAGTGTTCAAAGCTCTTAATATACAGAATTGTGCATATTTAAAAGCTCCAAAGCATGGATTTGTAAATCCTCATGAAAATACACGGAAATTTTTAAATATTTAGAAATCATGATTATTTTTTGGAAAATATCGGCTGAAGGCTTTCTCAAAGAAATCACTGATATTTTAAGGAGAATATCGGCTGAAGGGTTTCTCAAAGAAATCACTGAGATTTTAAGGAAAATATCGGTTGAAGGGTCTCTCGAAGAAATCATGGATAATTTAGAGAGAATATTGGTTGAAGGATCTCTCCAAGGAATCACGGATATTTTAGGGAGAACATCGGTTGAAGGGTCTTTCGAAGAAATCATGGATATTTGGGATGTGATGGCATGATTTTAGATGAGATTTTCGCTGAATATCAATTCCCACTATACCTCACAATACCACTATACCTCATCCAAATACATTTGTAGTACTATTTTCTTATGTGATTTTGATTCGTTATTCTATCCCCTGCTTATCTTATAAAACTTTGTGCATTGAATTTTAAATGTACACATCAGTATCATCCCGAAATTCCACCATTGATGGAGTTAACAAAAGCTTTCAAGGCAATTATAATATTCCAGGTAAATGCGGTCCAGAACACATTATAAAACTGTGCCAAAATTCTATAGATGGCGCTGTCAACAGGCCCTTTATGGAATGGGAATAACAAGAATGAATGGGAATAACAAGATTTTTACCTTGATGGGAGGAGGAGTAAAGTTCAAAATATATAATAAAAAAAAGATGGCTTATTAGCATGGCAGCAGAATAGTTGATTTCAAAGAACTAATTTTAAACTGATTTTTATTCAGTTATGATAAACGCCGAGTATGTTCGTTTTTTTATTTAAATGTATTCTTTTTTTATGTTCATTTATGTCTGTATAACTTTCTTTTTTTTTTTTTTAGATATTTTTTAAAGTGCGTGTTTTGTTTTCAAAAGCATTACAAGGTATAGGATAAAAACATTTACAAGAAAAGAATGTAATAAACAATAATGTAATAAAAATACTACGTACCGTTAAAAAATTAGTACGTATCAATTGAAAAGTGTTACACAAACTGGGATTACTGCAAAGTCATTATTCGCAAAATTTAACAAATTATCTGAACGATTCAACTCTTTTTTTTCAATCGCATAAAATTTCTTCACTATAACTTTTATTTAATTCCTTTCCTTGCGACTATAAAATGGTCTATTGTCATCAAAATAAACTAGAGCGGCGACCTTTTGTCGAGTGTGGAATTGTTTATTTTTCCAGCAAATCTGGGTCTGTGATGTCAATTTCTACAGAAATGATTTGCTTATGCATTTCTGCAAGCTCATTGAAATTCAAGTCTTTGCTAAGTGAGTCTGACATTTCATTGACGCCATTGCTACAATGTTTCAAATCTAAATGGCACGCGAGATTGATAAAATCTTTAAAAGAGGAATTAGATCGTTTTCTGGCGTGATTCCAACTTATTTTTGAAAAAGAATGGACAAATTATCTGTTCATTTTTGAACTTTGCATTAATTCGTGTTCTAAATTGGAAAATATTCCAAAAATAAGGAACTACCAGATTCTATTATCGTAGAAATCTTTATTAAACATCCGTTTATGAATGATTGTATGTTTATACAAATCTACAGTCTTTGTTTCGTTTGAATGTGTTTTTCAGGGCGAAAGAATAGAGTCGAATTTTCAGTGCCTAAAAACTAATCAAAGTTTCAATTAATTAAAAATTAAGCAAATTCTTGATATATTTTACATATATCTACTGAAAAAAGTATCTCACTAAACATATACGCTCATAAAAGCAGAAAATAAAAGTCTTTTAATTGATACTAAATTCATTTTCATGATGTTTTTTTTCTCTAATCGTTTTTTTTATGGAACTTCATATACAATCTGTAAAAATGCTTTAATGGATACCATACAATGCATTGCTCCATCAAATCATTTGGTAGTATACTTTTACAAACAATAAAATTAAAATAAATATAAGATTTTCTATATTTGAACATAAGTCCGAAGTAGGATTTATTTCTTAATATATATGCGTTATCATTAAATTATTGATTAGTTATTTCATAGAATTCCTAATACATTCATAAAATGATCTAATATCTAAGATGTTTGATCTAATATCTATTTATTTCATGAAATAATTGGCCATATTCTAGGAAATATGGAATCTCAGTGATTATATATACACATTTTAGCTGCATGCTCTTTTTGGTTAACATCTACTTAGTTCATTAAATAACTGATCTCATTTTAAGAAATAACTGATTTCGGCGATGATATATATATATATATATATAGTTGGGATTTGTACTAGATTGATTCCATTAAATTCTCCTTATCAAAGAAGAAGTTGATATTTTAAAACGTATTCCATATAATAATTTAACAGCCTAGAAAGCTACATTTTGAGGAATAAACTGTTCGCCAAAGACAACTATGATGCTATGGTTCGCATATATATTTTTTTGCATGATGGACCTTTACATCAGAATTAAATAAACAAAACTTTCTGCAATTGTTTAAGCATTAGAAATCGACAGGAATGCTGGGAAATTCTTTTAAACACAGATCAGGAAACAAGAATGATATTTTCGCACACAATTTGGGGTTTTTTGAAAAGAAAACAAATAGCCAAACCGCGTTGGCTCATAATTTCATGATGTCCCATAAATACGGAAGGAAAGTCTCATGAAAGAGATAATGGATTGCAAAAGGGTCGTAAAAGTTTATAGATATTTTCGATTCGCTTCCATATCCATAATGTCATAATGACTGCCCAACAATATGGCGGCCTCCATAAACTCCAAGACGTTAAAATTTAACTGCAGTAGCTTAAATCACAACAGAGTAGCTCCTCTACTCCAGACCCAAGAGACTTGGTCAGGGACCCTGTAGGAGGACTTTTTATGGAAGGTCTTTTTTGATAAAAAGCATTCTAAAAATATCTCTGAATTCTAGACAAATAAAAGATGTACCACCGTATATACATAAATTCGTTTGGTATCTGTCCAAATTTTTGATAAGAGACTACTTTTGTCAGCATGGACGCTAAAATGATTTTTATTCATTGCTACCAGATGCTTTTAAACTTTTCTTGATATTCGTTATGGTTCGTCTTTTCATAGATACTAATGGTTGAGTGAAATTGATATATGCCATAAACCGCTCAAAGGATATCGCGAAAAAAAATTAAGTAGTGTAAAAAAACTTTCTAAATATAAAAGAGTGCAATTCGATAATGCTTGCAAAATTTGATCAGAGTCTAGTTATCGTTATCTAGCTATCGTTATAGATGATAACTGTATAGATCACATATAACGATATTGATTTGCATGAGTTCCCATTTAAATGTCATATACCAGTGCCATATCTAAATATATACATAGGCTATCATATCAGGCGGCCATTTCATGATCAGACCTTGCAAACCTTTTTTTGAGAAGATAAAATTCTATTATGGAGCATCTTTTTTTTAAGTGTTTATTATAAAATAAATATGTTTTAAAAACTTCCATTAACAATTCTATTTTAAATGCTGTAAAGAAATATATTTCATCTGTTTTAACTAATAAAGACATTATAGAACAAATTACATAATCTATCTTTTTAAATAAAAGATGTAGTATTTTAACCCATTCACTGACATTTGCGAGATATTTCGTAGGTAACTACTGTAAAATTAAATATCTTGAAATTTCTTTGGCACTGAATGGATCAAGCAAAATGAATTCCAGTCTTCTTTAATCGAATTGCAAAGCCTTGAATATTATTATTTTAAACAATTTATGGACATTTTAATTGATGGTTAGAGGAAGATCCTTTCGCCGTAGTTTGCTCGAGACGACTACTGATTGGCTCAAAATAATGACAGTTAAAACTTCATAAATTGGTTTAGATGACATTGTTTAACCAATTTATGTCGTTACTTGACCAATTCTTCAGCTTTAATTGCAGAAGAATGGAGATTTTTAGTTAATACGTTATAATATCAAGAATATTTTTTAAAATATAACTAAAAGAACCGGAATTTAAGATAAAACTCAAGTATCGTAATTTATTCAGCAGGTACATTTATTGATTCACACAGCATAAAATGCACTTCTTTACATTATTTAACATATCTTTTTTTAAAAATAGGATTATATATATATATATATTATATATATAAATGGCTTAAAATCAGTTATTGCTCCACGATTAGAATGAATACACTGCATATTTGTTAATTAAATTAGACAGGAAATAAATTGAATAACTTAAAGAGAATTACATAAAATATAAATTTAAATCATATCAATACAGTTTTGATTACAATACCTTAATTACGAAAACGTGCATGCCATTGTAAATAAGAAACAAATGTAAACAAATCCGACAAATTTTCAGAATCAATGAAAAAAACTTTAATTAGAGTTCTAGAATTATATTGAATCATCTATAAAGCAGAGAGTAAACAATTAATGTAAATAACAAAATAATTGTTCTAAACGTTTTGAGTTGTGGCTGTACATTGCACAGATGTATTACAAACTTAAATTGCAGTTGATTATTAAACATTTGTTTTGTGAATAAGACTACTTTAAAAATAACAACAGAAGCTGCAATAAAATTGCGCTAGCTTATTAGGACAAATATAATAGTTAAGACAAATAGAATAGTTATTAGAGAGAATTAATTATTTGATTTCATTATTCTAATTAAAATTCTCTCAAATTGTTCTTCCAAGAATATTCTCTTTTAATTACATTTTCAAAATAATAAAATAAGAGAAAGTTAAAGCCATCTTACACTTTTTAATTTAATAGTTTTATTTGCTTTTTGTTTTTCTTCGCACAGGTAATTTCCATATTCCTTAATGACACCAGCGAAAGCATCCGGGAATTCACGTAGGGGATATTAAAACTATTGAATATATTTTTCTCTCACTTCTTTTTTTCTTTTAAAGAAATCTCCAAGAAAATTAATAAAAAAAAAAGTTGGATCAAAAGAGGGAACTTTATTTGTGCTTCAACTTAAAAAAAAATGAAAAATAAAAACTGAGTTTTGAATGTTTTCTTTTGTTATTTAAACAGCAAGTAAAAAAAAAACATCAACTATATGCACCCGCTCATGACAGTGACGAAACTGATAATAATAATATTAATAATAATATTCGAATTCAGAAGCAACGAAAGCAAAATAAAAATATACGAGGCCAAACAATTTTTTTTTCGTGTCCAAAAAATGGGATTTTTGTCTTTACGCCTACAAATGCCGCTGGCGAAAGGAAAAAAGACAACAGTAAAAGAAAAAAAAATTAATAACCGTTTGGAAGAATAGAAAAATCGAGCTTGAGTAGCAACATGAAAAAAAAAAAAAATGGCGAAAGAGAAGAATTAATAAAATAAGGAAAAGTATAGAAAATATAAGGGAAGAGAGGTGTAAAACAAAAAAAAGCGAAAGTTTTCCATCTTCTTTAGTTTTTCAAGGTTGGAAATATGTATAACAAACGAAAAGAGATAAAAAAAAATGGGTGAGTTGTGGGAGTTGGAAAGAATGGGGGAGAGGAGCAGAACTGTCAAAAATGATTGATATCCATCCAATTTTCACCCGTTCCATTTTTGTTTTGTTTAGTTTTGTCTTTTTTTCACCTGCACCATTCGTTACAATTTATCCGAAAAATTACAATAATGAAAAAGAACGGAAACGAAAACGTTATGATGTGTTTGCAGATGTTAAAATAATAATCTCTAGGTTTTTGGAACATAACTTAAAATATGCAATACATTTTCAAATGAATTGTTCAGTTCTCCCTCAATTCGTGTAATGATCGAATATAACTATAAGTTTTGTTTATGCGCCATGTGATAGTAATATTTCAAAAGTCTTTTCTATAAGTATCAATCATATTCTGAAATAATTCATTTTATATCAAAAAGAAAGTTCTTTTCAATTCGTTGGATTATTTTTTGCCAAATAAACCATGACAGAAAACAAGAACAATGAATTCATTTCATGTTGTTTACGATTTCCTATTCGATCCATCATTTTATCGTTTTCTAATAGAACTTACTTTTATGTTTTATGTTGCTGAAGTTTGTTATGGTATTGCAATCAGGTTTTATCTCTATGTACAGGTTTAAAAGTTCGTTCGAAAGTGCTTTAATCTTATTTGTGTTATTGTTTTATATGCTTGCATTATATGAATTGGTATAATATATTTTGCTCTTTGTATGAATTAAAAACTATGATAATGCTTTAAAAGAATTAAGTTTAACAAACAATATTTTAATGAGTTGAAAATATAATTTAAGAACACATTTTTTTCATATTATTGAAATTACTCTGAAATGCACTATTCACGTGCGTAACATAATTAGTTCGATTACGATTTCAGTAATTCAGTTGATTAGTTTTTGCGAAATATTTATTCATATACGGTTGCAGTATAAATAGTAACTTTCTTTTTCTATGACAATTCCGAACATAAAAATGTTCTAAATGAAGAAATTTAATAAAACTTGGACCAAAATAAAAACGAAAAATAATTTTAAAAAAATCCTAAAAGTTTAATCTGTGTCGTAATGTGCATTGTATTAATTACAAAGCTAAAACCAACATAAAACATTTAAAACATCAATTACCATTTTTCGAATTCATTTTTAGGTTAAATCCTACATCAATAATTATAACAAAATTTATTTATCATACTGCGACTATAAAAGGATAAAATATTTCATAAATACATAAAAAATAATAATAAAAGAAGTTAAATTTTATTGGATTAGGCTCAAAAAACAAAAACAACAACAACAAAAAAGACTGTTGCCAAATATTTAAAATGCAATTATTCGTTGAAAAAAAACCTTCAATTCTTCTAAAGAAATAGCAAATGTTTATATTTATAATGACAGAGAATCTGCCATTTATGGCATAATCAAGGAGACCCAAAATTTAGGTCCCTGTAATGGCAATGTTTTCTTTCAATATTCCATTAGGACGTTAAAGTGGATAGACGTTTTACAAAATGGATTTGAGATCTAGTCAGTTTTCTTCATTTTTATAAAGATGATCACATTTAAGCATTTCATTGTCTTGGTTGATAAGCTTCTTCTTCGTCATTTTATTTTCAAATAAAATATCGATTTTTGTTTCATTTCAAACTCGCATGAAACTTTTTTTGTATGGCTTTATTCGAATGAATCAGTACCAAAGTATTTTCTAATCGACTGGTTTGTTGCATGACTTTTTTTTTTTAACAAATGTGTTTGTTTGTTTGCTTAAACTTCTTATTCTATAAAATTGCATTTATGTTTATAAAACACATTAATTGTGATAAAATACTATTCCCTTTCAATTAAAAAAAATTTTTTTTTAAGTGCATACCATTGTGATATTATCTTGTAGTTCTTTTTCCACAGTCTAGATTGAAGGTATGCAATTAAGACTATTTTACAAATTGATCTCTATCCCCGAATAAATTAAAAATGATTATTATCACTACTCTACCTGGAACTGATAAGATTTACAATTATAATTTCTTGGTGCAAACCAGAATTTCAAAGTAGATGAGAAATAGTTAGCTCAAATTACAATAAAACAGTCTGCAATAAAAATATTCAACGATTAATTCATACAATTTAAGCAACATTATTTAAATGAATGTTAATATCTCGTCTTCGTTCGCGTAGTCGTAACGTTTTAGATATCGTATATAACGTTTTAGGTATCTGTTATAACTGTTATTTCAGATATCTGTAATAGCGTTTCAGATATGTCTTTTAATTTGAATGATATCAACGCATGCTTAAATAAAACCAAGAAAGATTAAGCAATGATTTAACAATCAAACGTACATACATAAGGACCAAAAAAAGAGGTGAAATTTTTTTTCATTTAGTCTTAACGGCTAGACAACGTTTGTTGAAATACAATTTCATTAGAAACGTTCTCTAGCCATTAAGACATTCGTCGAGAACTGTTTAAGAATATAATATTGGTGTAAGCATCACCAACAACAATATATTCTTTTAAATATCGACCATGGACAATTCTTCATGATTAAATAGTATCGGGAAATATTAAGCAATGATTTAACGATCATGAATATTTGATGTTCAAAAAAATCACAATGATAAAATGATTTGATGAAATATAACAGTAATCAGAAATACTTTTCATAAGTCTTAATGGCTAGAGAACGTTTGTTGAAATACAATTTCATCAGAAACGTTCTCTAGCCATTAAGACATTCGTCGGGAGCTGTTTAAGAATATAATATTGTTTTAAGCAACGCCAACAACAATATATTCTTTTAAATATCGACCATGGACAATTCTTCATGATTAAATAGTACCGGGAAATATTAAGCAATGATTTAACGATCGTAAATAGTTGATGTCCAAAAAAATCAGAATGATAAAATGATTTGAGGAAATATAACAGTAATCAGAAATACTTTTCATTTTTATTTCTTATATGATTCAGCCATTACAAACGCATTGAGCATAACCACTTTCCAACAGCAGAATAAATCCTCACCTTCCCAACTTTTCTTTGAAATCTCTTATTTCAAAATTATTCAGGTATATAATTGCTCCTTTCAAGGAACCGACATAATTAATTGAATCACGCAAATATCTATTTAAAAGCATCTCAATTCAAATGAAGAAAAGAAAATTAATCAGAGCCTTGTCAAAAAGCTGTTCTTCATCCCCCTCCTTCCTTCTATTATATTTATCGAAACGCCACATCAATAAAATTAACGGATGAACAGTTTTTAAGAACAAAGATTGATATTTATTATTCTTTTTTTTTCTAACACCCCACCAACACTTCTTTCTTGTTGGGAATCTCCCGATTGCTTCCTAAGAGGCTTTGATCGATTTTTTTCTTTTTTTTCTTCCTTTCTTTTTCTGTAACAAAGGGGCTGTTGACAGCGCCGTCGACATGATTCGAATTAGGAAAAAATGAAACCTCTCCCCCCTCAAAAAAAGGTTCGAAGCGGAGGGGTGAGTCACTTTTGCGCCGTTACCACTTCGGACGGATTTTTAATGTTGCTAACCCGTTAGCGCACTTGAAAAGTAACGCGCACTGGGTAATGATGCAATCATTCAAGCCGGCAGGATTGTGGGTTGGAGAATCATTAAGTTTTATGCGCTATTACTTTTCGGAAAAAGACTGTTATGAAAGGGGGGGGGTGGCTGTAGTAATGGATGTCGGAGACGCGTGAGTCGACACCTTCCAGAACGCATTATTTTATTCCCTCTCACATTTTAAAAAAAATATTTTTTCAAACCCACCCTCGACAGTTTTACTTCATTAAAAAATAAGAAATGTGAGATGGGGGAAAAGGATATTCCATTATTGTACATGATCATATTTCATTACGGTGCTGGTTTTATAAATTTGCGCTTTCCCACTGAGAAAATACAGTGTTTATCGAAGCGAAAAAAGTTTCGGATAGGTGTTACCCGATCTTCGGATTGCCGTCAGGACGAAAGCTTTTCTGTTCTGATTCCTGAAACTAAAATAAACCCTTAATAAATTTCAACGTGTTTTGAACTCACCCTTCTAAAGAGATTTTACATTTCTCTATTGGTGCTTATAGCCAAACTGATTCTGCCATTGCTTCAAAAACACATATTTTGCTCGGCACATTCACATGTTGTGGTAATGATCTTGGGATCAGCAGATTTCCAGTAAGATGCATTATCTCCAACCAATGATTCGGTTATGGCCTACCATCCCAGTGTGTGGGCTTGATGTAAAATTATCTCGGATTCGCATTGGTCAAACCCGCTTCGCATGTCCAACATGCGAGGTATGTCATACAGTTTTAAGTGTATGTCATGTTTTAATCGATTGTCCTGTTTTTAATAATCATCGGTTACGGATTTTTAATGCAGTTTCTAAGGGCAGGAGTGAACTACTGGGTGAGAGATCTCCCTCTAATATTTTTAAATTCTTACAGTCCATTGGTTTGTCGTATTTTATTTAGGTTGTGATCAATCAGTAATCTTTTTTCGAGCGTCAGTGATTAATTAACTAGTTTTTTTCAAGGGCGTTTTTAAAATGTCATTTTAATACATCGGTTTGCGAATGGAATTTTTAACCTTGCCTAATTTTATATCTGAATAGCTTTTTAATATCACTGAAATGATTTTTACCATTTGTTTGGCGCAGCATGGCCAGATATGGGTTTTGTGAGAAAACCCAAACAACCGACCTACCAGCCATTACCTCTCCCAAAATATTTTTTCATCTATCCTTTAGATAATTGTCATATGATACGTCCGATAACAGCCCACAATCATAATAGAATCACAAAACTGAATAAAGTTAGTTTTTCTCAACATTAAATGAAATCACGGAAAGATTTTGAAGATTAAGAGTAGGATAACATGGAAGTTTTAACCTTAACAGTTGTTTTTGACGAGTACACTCGTCATGGAAGAAGTATGCCATTTGCGTTATGACGAGTTTATTCGTCAGGAGTAAAATATAGTGATCTGCAAGCCATTTTTGGTAGGATAGAAATCAACAATGTTTGGAGAAGAAGATATAACTTTGACCTATATAAAAGCCTAATTTGCTTTATTTTTTTGCTAAAATTCGAACACTTTTTTTTAATTATCAATTGCGTTCCCTAAGACAGGTGACCAGGGGAACTTAAACTCCCACCAACTCATCAATAAGTCACTAATTTGATTTAATAGCAACAGATTTTATTTGTATCGAAAATTCAGATGCGGTATCGTTAGAAATGCGAATTTTTTTCGATAGTAAACATTTCCAGCTTATGATCTTTAAAGGGTTTTAATATGTACACTATAATTTCATATCACGTACTTTCTTTTAGTGGTTAACTAACACATCATCTGAATGCATGTTTATTTAATAAAAAAAAAGCGTAATGGAAACTTTTGTCTACCAAATGATAAGATTTTTTTTTTTAATATTTTTTATGCAAGTATTGAATACACTAATGACTTTTATGGAAATATATTCCAAATCGGATCATTATTGTTTTACTACGGCACATTCAAACTTTAAAAAAAAAAGCTTTTTCTGTGACCTTAACTTGGTAATTAAATGCATGAGAATCGATATTTACTGATCGTAATTAAAATTCATCAAAAACTGCTTTCTACTTTAAAAAATGATAATTAACTTTTTCAATTATAATAAACTTTGACAGGAAGGAAAATTACAAAGGTTCAATAAATGCAAAAAAAATCTCTCAGATTATAATATTTATCTGAGTGAATTACAATCTTTTAATGAAATCAATTAAAAGAAAGAAGATTAGGAAAACACTAGATTAGGAAAGTGGATGAAATATATGGCTACCGTCTAAAAAAGTTTGCCGGAAAATTTTTATAATCAGCGATTTAATTGCATAACATTCGCGCTTTTTAATAGCCTCTATTTCTTATCACACAAAAAAGAAAGAACATGAAAGGAACAGGAGCATTGCAAGTAACGAAGTTAAAAATGATGACTTTATAAATTAAACTCTAAAGCTCGAAGTTCGTAATTAGGTAAAAAGGCTCTAATGATACAAGCCCTGTTCCTTCCTCTTCATAATAACTGGGTAGAAATGCAGCAAGAAAAAAAATCAACTCGTATATATTATTCCACGGGTAGAATCGTCTGCGTAAAATAATAAAAATGGGCACGCGCAAAGATGAATCATCACCCCCCAAAAATGCAAATGATAATAAAAGAAAAGAAGTTACAGAACTTATTAATAAACTGCTCACGATTTGAACAGCGACATCTTTCTCGTAAAAGGGCAGTCATTGTTGGCCAGGTATCATCGATTACTGTTAAGTCTATCGATTACATTATATCAGGGTTATTCAGTTAGACCTGCATAATTCAACACTCGAGCACTCCACCTCAATTTGTTATACCCCGCACAATTTTTGAAAGATTCATGAAAATAACGACCACCCCTCCAATGCCCCTTATTTTTCGTTGATTTAGTGACGGTATAGCAGCAGAATCATGTAACAAGACCAAATGAGCTACACCTGTCTTTTCCAGTCCATTGACTGCGACAAAGGCCGAAGCACGCAATGTATCGATTTATGGCCAAGCATTCCTACAGTTATCATAATTCTAAAACTAACTGTGACTGCAACCTCTTGAAGGAGTGTTCTCCCCAATAACTAACCTCCATTGACACTGAAGGATGTTTTCACGCATATTAATACAGAGAGAACATATTTAATAACAGTAGAATGAATGTTCTAGGGTTGTTCTGGAAACTCAACCTGTGTTTAAATCGCCTTGGCTTATTCATGAGAAAAAAAGAATCGGCACAGATATCGGTAAAGAACTATTATTTATCTTTATTGAAGTATCAAAATGAAGCCAATAGCCTTTGTTACTTTTTTTCAACAAAAACATATGCAAAAAACAATTGTTGTAATTTCAAAGATATATTCATGAAAACAACGATATTGGTTTTCGAAGTATGGTAAACTGTTTCAATCTCATACAACAATAATCTGAAACTACGATATTACAAATTTATTATTCATATTTTGGATACCAGGAAAAATAGTTGCCAAAACAGAATTACAAAAGATGAATAGATTCAGTCTCTTTTTCCCTATTTTTCTAAAAATTATTCACAATGTAATCAATTATTGCTCTATTTTTACCTACATTTTCAAATATTTAAGTTAGATTTGCAACCTAATCTTCAGGTTGTTTTTCATTCGAGTTTTTCAATGAAACAAGCAAAATCCTGTTGACTTAGTCTCAATGAATTGGATACGCAAGGTTCAAAGCAGAATTGGAGAATCTTTCAAATTTGATTCTACTGCATTTACCAAAATCATACCAATGAATTTATTTCTTATGAATAAACTCTTCCGTACCGGGTTGAACTTACAAAAGCCAATATTTGATTTACAGTTGCCAATCTAAAGAGATTAAAACTATGTCATTTATTTTTTTGCCATCTATTTTAAAAGAATTGATCAATGTTGCAACAAAGCTGCCAAACATGTATTTAATTTGTAGTTGCCAGCATTTATTTTCCTAGAATAATATTCAAGGAAACATGAAACAGAACATCTTTATTCTTAATTACCATTTATCTAAGAACAGAAAGCAAGTTCTCAGGGAGTAATATTTAGAATACATCAATGATATTCAATATTGATTTAAAAAATACATTAACAGTTTTAAAGAGTAACCAAAGATTATTTTGTTTATTTATTTGAGATAAGATTCATCGAAATAGTACAAAAAGTTAATCTATGGTTGAATTATCAAAGCAACTATACTATTAGTAGCACATGGTCAAATTTTAAGGACAGTGACCTTCAGTGTCTTTCAGGTGAAACACAGCAGTTGAAAACATTTATGAGATGATTTTTAATTCTATTTCTACATTATTTTTAAACAAAACGTGGATGACTGATCGTGCAGGAAATCTTACTTGTTTACTAGTTTTGGATTAGACGGACAAAAACTGCTGCTACCTGCGTAGGAAAAATGACCAATGGAAAACAAAATCATTAATAAGATGTGATCAAAATTGAGAAATATTAATGTAATATCTACTAAACAATTAATTTGTAGTCACCATATAGTTTCTTGGTAAAAACACAAACAGCAACTCATTAGAGAAATCTGCTTATTTATTTAACTTGGATCAAGATTCACTGAAACAGTAGAAATGGAAGTCCCATGGGAAAATTATCCAGGCAGCTAAACAATTAAGAGCACATGATCAACAATCAAAGGTAATGACCTTCACGAACTTCAGGCCAGATGAAGCAATTAACATCTGTGGTTTTCATAACTACAAATATAAATTACCTTGAAATATTAGCGGGACTTTGAGAAATGAAAAGCAGGGATCCCAAATCCTATTCACGTGTCGTCGCTTTTGTTCACATTAATGGAACGCTCAGATTGGGCTATATTAATCCGGAGCCCGCCATGTGTCTCCTGGTTAGCAGGTTTAATCAGCTCTATTAAATTAATTGCGCCCTTTAATAAGTGAATCGTGAGATCTTCAAAGCCAGGAGGAGGAAAATGAATTGCCTCTCCTCACGCTACTGTTGAAAGAATTATTCCTGAGGGTAATTTCTGGAAAAAATACCTGGGTAATTTCAATAAAAAAGTTTTCAATAATCTTTTTTTCTGTTTGGGGAGGGATTTCCTTTATTCGGATTAAATTATGCTAAACAATGGATGCTAAGAAATAACTAAAAGATAAATAAGGTAATGAAAACATGCATGTAATTATTTACGTGAAAAAAAAAAACCAACCCCTGAATTGCGAAATGGCAGGTGTGACGATAGAATGCCTGCATATCTAAACATGTAGACTTAAAAAACTTCCGTAAAGATATAATTTTGGCGGTTAAAAATGTTTGTTTTTCGTTTAAGGGATGATGATTCTTATGCATTATGCAGATAAATATGCAGGGTGGTCATTAAGTCCTAAACCTGATTAAAGAAGGTTATTACAAAAGAATCGCTGAATGTAATACTGTAAAAAACATTTCGTTATGGTGGTCGTGTTTTTCATTTTTTGTAATCCAACAGGCAGCTCAACTAAATGCATAAACAGCGATTTTACATTCGAATGTTATCAAAATGGTACCAACGAAGGAAAAAGGTTCAATGTGCTCTATCTAAAGATGCAGTCTTAAAACACTTCCGTAAAGATGTAATTTCGGAGGTTAAAAATACTTGTTTTCTGTTTAAGGGATGATGATGTTGGTTAATATACAGGGTGGTCATTGAGGTCTTTTCTTCTGATCAGAAAAGGTTATTACAAAAGAATCATTGGACATAATACTATAAAAAACGTTTCGTTATGGTGGTTGTAAGTTTTAAATTTTTTGTAGTCCAACAGACAGAACAAATAATGCAGAAATAGGGATTTTACATTCGAATGTTATGAAAATGGCACTAACAATGAAAAAAGTTCAACGTATTATATCTAAACAAGCAGACTTAAAAAGCTTCTGTTAAAATGTAATTTTGGTGCTTAAAAATGCTCGTTTTCTGTTAAAGGGAGATTCCCTTTCTGATTCTTTCGAAATCTTTCCTTTGATTTGATAAGGTTATTACAAAAGAATCCTTGAATATAATACTGTAAAAAATATCTTGTTACGGTGGTTGCGTGTTTTAAATTTTTTTGTAGTCCAACAGACAGTACAAATAATGCATAAAGTGATTTTTAAATTCTATTGTTATGAAAATGACATCAACGAATAAAAACGTTCAATGCGTTCTTTGTATCTAATCAATTGAAGTTGGCCATTACAGTTCAATGTCAATTTTTAGACAACATAAAGGCCAGAGTATTTTACAAGCCAGTTAAAGATATTGATGCACTTGAAGATCACAGTGAGACAGTGGAAATGTTGAACAGTATATGATGAAAACTAGCATTGATATATTTCAAATTCTGCATTGATATATTTCAAGATAGCAAGAGTGTTCACTTTGAGATTTACTGGCATAAGTGTTAAACATTTAAAGATGCTTTTGAAATACATTGAAATGACAGTAAGGCAAATGATAATTTTTTTATACTAATTGTTTCTAATTCTTTTCATAATCATTTTGCCCAACATGTATTATTTGCACAAGCCATTATTTAACATTTTCAAAAATATATGATGATTAAAAATTCAGATAGGATTTACTTTAGATTTCATAATATGGAACTATAGGATACTCAAGTACAGCAAGGATTTTAAAAGACGATACTTTGAAGACTTATATAGTAGAACACGCACACATTATTATTATTATTAGAATATATAAAGGGATTTGTCCATATAAAAGCGTACGTATACAAACACACATTTCCATTATTAATAGAAAATCTATGGAAATACATTCACAAAAAAACACATCCACACAATATCCTTTATCATTAATAATGATTATATGAAAATACACTTAGGGAGGTTTTATGAGCACTAAAAATACAACAATTGCAGTTCGTTCCTAACACCCAAATGTCAAAAATCTCCAAAAACTTTAAAATTCCAACCCACGAAAACCTCACATATTTATACTTTCAAAACAACCCTGCCCTTTCTCGGTGTTCTTGTGTGGGTGTAAATTTAGCGCATATTTCATCTTCTTCAGCAAGAAATCCCACGTCTTGTCCCTCCCCCTTCCTCCATGACAAGTGATTTGTTGGAAACACCGAGAAACCTCTCGAGTTTCCAACTCAAAGTTTCCCTTTCCTCCTCCAAGAATAAACAAAGCTACGAGGACAGGTAGCTAACTAACTATCTACTTTTCTGTCTCATCGCAAAACAAAATTTTCTGGAGTTTCTAATTTCCCTTCCGCCAGTGTAAGAGATTCCACGAGCCAAATATTTTCTGTTTCGGATTACATGGCAGACTCGCGCGCGCGTGTGTGTGTGTGTGTTGGCGATCCTCGAAACTCACTCTTTATTAAGTACCCTACACGAATAATTAAAGGGAGAGGGGGACACGAATAACAGCGCTACATTAATGGGAAATTTCGTATGCCATTAAAAATTAATCCCTCCTTCATTCATAACGCCGTTAATGAGGTAGCAGACAAACAAAGACATTTTTCAAAGACCTAATGATAAAATGACGAGTGATTGTGAGAGATTGGAAAAGCTCATTATGATGTTGTCACTAAGAGCCTTTTTTATTTTTTTCCTTTTATTTATTTATTTATTAGCTCTGTGTGTATAGTTCGTTAGTTAGTTAGTCGAGTTGAAGGAGGTTAAAACAACAAGGCTTTGTGGAAGACATGATGCCTTCAGATTATGAAATAGGCTGTGTGTGATATCCACAAATGAAGTTACGTTTTAAGAGAATGAATGATCTTCGAAATTGAAATTTTAATTATAGAGGAAACTCTTATGTTCTCGAATTATGTAAATTAATCGACCCTTTCTGTTCGGATAACTAATTAACTGGGAGAGCAAATGTAGCAGCAATGTTATTTTTTGGTGTATTTCTGACATGAAGATGTCTTTAATTACAATCGAGTTGGCGACAACGAACTATTGCAATGCAAAGGAGTTGAAAAATTTTGAAAATATTTCAAGGGACTTAATTTAGTAATGTCACAACCACCCAATTACATGTTTCACCGATGATATTTTGGTGGGAATATGCAATAGAATCCGTTATCTCCTAACTTGAAGAATGAGATGGTTTGTCAGTGCATTTTGAAATACTACCCTACTTGCAAGTAAATTTAAAGATTCGTTTTGTTTACCATGATTTTGGCCAAGAGCGATTCATAAAAATTTTCATTTTTTATTATTTTAAAGTTTAGTGCAAAGTTTATCAGAGCAATAAAAAATTTATTTGCAAAATGAATTATAAACTTAATATCCTGATATTGTTGTGTTGATGACATACTGGATTATAATAGAGATGGAAGTGATTCAACAGGTTTAGCAATATCATTTTTATGATTATTCTAGATAATAATATAGACTAATTAGTTTGGACAATTGTAATTTTGGGCAATAAAAGTCTCTTATAAACTAATTGTCTAGACTGATTAGCATAAACAATTATAATATCTTCCTTCTGATTTTTGGTCCTAAATGATATCGCATCAGTGTATGGAATGACACTCAAGGGGTAGAGGTATTTGCTATTTCGAACAGTGTTTTCTTGTGGAGATTTAGTATGATTATTTTTATGGTTTGAAATAATATATTAATGATTCATTAGTTCATTGCAAGCGATACTCAAGCGTTCTTTACCTTGTTATAATATATTTTTTTATGACACAAGATTATAAAAATTAATAGCAATGGGACATTTGATGCGCATGATGTAAAGATGAGTTTGATTTAATTTAATTAGATTTAAATCTTGTTTCCAAGCAAAGGGAGGGAGAGTGCTTTGACGATGAACCTCACAGTTTCGAACTAAAATCTGGTAACGAAGACTACAATTAAGGAGGCATGTTTTTCACCAAACTGTTACCTCTGAGCTGAAGGATAAATGATTTTTTATACAGATTTAATGTGTTTCCGTCAGCATACATGGTTGTTTTTTAATGGAATATGATAGTGAAATCTGCATCATCTATCCTCTGGATTTTCAGCCAAGATATAAGACACAGAACATTTAAAATTTTCAACTAGATCTAGTGTTATTTAGCTGAATAAAGCTGTTTTACTCTTATTTGGGGTCCTCGCTTAAAGTTTGCTTATATGTTTACTGGCGCAAGAGCCATATCTGACTGTATTACACCAAGTAAAATAAGGGATTATTGCTCTCAATTCGAGGCTTTGTTGACTGGTGTAACTAAAGTCCCTCATTACCGTCACTCCAGTCTTTGTAATGATAGTAATGGACATTCCATTACTATCATTGAAAATATTTAAGAAAACATGTCATTTTTGTTTTCTCTCAGCAATGAATGGAACACTCTTTCTGGATTCCACTTTATTGGTAAAGTTCAAAAAGTGGCGAGATTCATTTTAACAATATTTTTTTAAAAATAACATAGTGGCTGTCAATTTAAACTATCATGCGCATTTCGAAAATATCATCGACTTTATTTCTGAGTTTTCTTTTCCGGAACAAAAATAAATACATTAAAAAATTATTTCATTAGGACAAATGATACAGTGTATTCATACTTTTCGGAAATAGTATAAAATTTCCCACTTGTAGGCTGACATATTTGCAATTTTATGATAAAAATGTTAAAATATCTGTCTGCTTCTAAATTTTTTCAAGAGAACATTTTCATTGATTTCCATTTTACTATAAAATGGAAATCAATCAAATCTCCACTAAAGGAAAATCAATATTTTTATGCATTCTACAGGATTTTGCTAAGTTCTCAATGAATTGAGGATGTTTAAAGTCTTATCCAAATTGGATCCAGTACTTCTTACAGACCAACGCTGTCGCAATTATGCTGTTCTCTAAGAATCCACTATAAGAAAACTGACGACTCCCTGCAATGTTCTTTTGGAGGAGATTTAGACGTCAGGGACAAGAAGCCAAGATCAAACGATTTCCCGAACACTACTTATCTAAACAGGCACGCACGCAGAACTGTCAGGGAGCCTACAAGGCGCGGTCCAACCTCGCTTCAAAACGAAACCACCACTAATTCGTAGAAGTCAGCTGCAGAGATGCAATAGGGCTATCACGCTCGCAATTAAAGCTCATTTCCAGTCTCCACTGTAGGGGGGGATAGAGGAAGGACATAGAGGTTGTCAGACTGCAGACATGGTCAGAAAAAAAAGATCATAGGTTTATATATTTATATACTTTTTTTCTAGAAAAAAATGGTACGAGGAGGGGTGGAGTTGCTCGGTGGATGGTATCTTCCCGATCAATCAGAGAAAGAAGCCACACCCTGGACAGATTCGAGACCGATTTGTAAAGGGTGTTATGTCGTTGGCAGTTTTAACCCCGGAGGTTTCGTATTACTTGGATTATCAAGCGGCTTGTTTTGGGGAACGTTTAGGCTTACACAGAAAGTAGCGGAGGACGTGGGCATCGTGGGCTACTCGGTCATTAGTCTTCCAAGTGCAAAAAAAAAGCAAGTTACAAAGGAAGGCTTAGCAGCTAAATGGATGGGGTAGAAGATAGATGTCCGCTTTAAATGAATGAAATCATGTATAATTTGTTAAGTTTCAATTTCGTGTAACAGTTCTCTATTTCTTTGTATCCACCAGATATGTATCATTACATCTCCGCAGGTGAAAGCGCAGACAAAAAGACAGCTTTCAAACAAGAAAGTGCTAGCATATTTAATAGTCTGCAAACGTATTCAGTTAACTCTCACTCTCTCTAGATATACACATGTTAAGACGAAAATAGTAAAAAGATAAAAACCAAAAGGAATAGGAAAAATCAAAAGTGATTAATAATGGAATCAGATAATCAGTGAAACCGATTGGAAAGCATAAGTTTCTATTATTCCAATAAAGATATGAGAGGAAATACATTTACAAATAATTTTCGTTGTTGTTGGCGTGCGACTATTTTAAGTCTATTTTCGTTGCCTTTTACATATTACTAGCTAATACCAGGTGCGTTGCTGTCACAGAAGAAATAATTTTGATTGATTGGTTTGATGGTTTATGGCACAAAAACAAATATGAAGGCTATGCTGCGACAGACAAGTTGATCTTTAATTCAAAGCCGAATGAAAACTGTTTCTATAAAAATTGTACAAAAATAACCATTGGCAAAACAATGACAAATATTTAACATATTCATTTCAGTATAATATAGAATTCAAAACAAACTTTTAGAATAGCAAAATTTTAAAACACTTTCTTAAAAATTCCGAATAAGTTAAAGCAGTTTTGTAATGTTGTGCTTTTAACCCTTTCTTACCATTTAAATGATAACCTGTATTTAATAAAACTTATATGGAACAAAATAAATTAATTTGTTTATATTATTTCTATTAATAACATTTTAATAACGATTAAACACTAAAATTGTGATTTTAAGTAATTTGTATCAATCCTTTTTAGATACAACATACATGAAACGGCTTTTTTTTTCTAAAAGCCTTGATAATATTTCCGAAAACCTATACAATATTCGACAATATAATCAATTTTAGTACATCATTATTTTTAATAGGCTATTCTAATGTAATTTTTTCTCTCAATAATTGTTTGCATCCTAATGACAATAACATAACATAGCAACAGCAATACAATAGCAATTTTATAAAGCCAAAAAATCTGTCACGATTCGATCCTACAGCGCTGAACAAAAAATGGTATAAATGGTAAACACTATAATATATATATATATATATATATATATATATATATATATATATATATAGGATTAAGAATAATTTATGAAAGCTAAATATGAAAAAAACATGCTTTGTTTACTGAAAAAAAGACCCAATTTTTCTTCCTTACTGGATTCGTTTCATTCAGTGCCTGGTACTGATAGAGTTGATTTCCGACTGTTCGCTAAAAGCTTCAAATTGGAACTTAATAAGGCCCACAAAAGGCAATTTAGCTCCCAATAATGATGTTTTGATAGACAAGCCATATAATGATCAGCATTGTGGATGCGCTAGGTCAATATGGCGATCTCCGCTAAATCCTCTAACAGCTAATGTGTTGAATTACCATTGGTTAATAGAAATCACAAATGGCACTCAAACATCGGAACATTTGAGTCATCTTTAACGAAAGGAATCGGAAGTATTAGATATTTCTATAATTATTGTATTTTTATTACATAAAAATATTCTTTAACGATTCATAATTTTTTAATGATGTTTATTTTCGAAGAAATTCTTTTCTTTATCGTGATTTCATTTCGAATATTTTTCAATGAAAAGAATTCGAAGCATTCAAAATTTTTATAACGAATATAATATTTAATAATGACAGTATAAATAAAACTACTTTTTTATTAAATACGACTTTGCAGAAAATAGCCTTATTTATGCAGAGATCCAAATATACGTAAAACATGGTGTCTTTATATGTATATATTATGCAAATTAGCATTTTAATTAAAAAAATAGTATAAGAGTAAGTCAATAAATAATGACATAGAGGATATTTTACAGAAATTATTTTAAGAATATCAAATAAATATTTATAAATAAATAAATGTGGACTATATTTAGCGTTAGTCAAATTTTACAAACTTGGACTAGTGAATTTCGATTGAAATATTGGTTATATTTAATTTCATTCAAAAGATATAATCTCATGTTCATGATTCTACCAAATTGGTAGTAACAAAAATATTAAAGCTCTGTTATTTTAATTGCCTTCTTACACACATTCTACTTAATGTCTATATGAACTTTTCAATGGAGAGTAGTTTCATGATATCAGAGCTCTATTAAAAATGTAAATGTCCAGGCTCTTTTGACCTCTAAATGCAATTATATCGTAGTTTCAGTTTTTATTCGGCTTATAACCAACATAGATATTAAACAAATATTTCTTTTCCAGCTTTCAAAAAGAGAAGAAAATCACGTAATTCCATATTTGATAAAGCAATAAAAACAGTTTTGAAGTCTAAGGCAACAATGCGACCTTTTGTTGAAAATATTTTTAAATAATCATGAAATTTCAGGCAAATTAAAAAAAATAATTAAGAAATTTTTAAAAAGATTCCTTAAGTATTATATTACTATTCAGACAATTTATTAAGATTTGAAATGATGAAAAATTCATTTTTCTGCAATAAGGGTTTTAAAAATTATCACTGGAAAAAGCCCAAATCAACTTGATTTTTAATTAATTGAAATTAAAAAAACAAACCTCCAAGATGTGTAGTACGTGACAAATTTATTATCCGTAAATTATTTAGTATGGCCTATAGAGTGTCAAAACACACACACTTCTCATATTTCATTATTATAATCATTGCATTGAGTTTTGAATTCGATTCTTCCCAAATTCATCAGCGAATTATGACCTTCGAAAAATACTATATAAAATTAAGCAATTATTGAAGTTCTAAAAATATAAAAATGACACACGGCGTATCAAAATGTGAAGAGAAAATCAATCACTAGAGTTCATCTTCACAAATATGAAACGTCATTTTGAATAAAAGCATGTAAAAATAGTATTTCACAAAAGCCGAAATATAAGAATGGATAAAACACACAAGAAAAATAGTAAGTTGCGTAATAGAAAAGCGCTTTTATTTACAACTTGACTACTTCTCCAGAATTACTTTGCATAAAAGAACAAACTAAAGCCTTTCATTTTTACTGTCTCCACCGCCTTTATTGATGACGTGTTTATGCAAAAATGTAAAAGCCAAAATCTTCGTTGTAGTCTACGGCCACTACACTTTCCGTTGTCATATTTTTATCACTACCCTTTAGAATGCTTTCTTAAAAAAAGCAATAGAATGTCGTTGCTCTTTATAGTTACAAAGTTTCCATTTTTAACTCGAAGCAAAATTTGTGAGGAAACAATCAATATTCACTGAGTAAGGCACGGCACGTTTTATTAGACACTTGCTATAAATAGACGGATTTAATTATGCTGACGTCACAGATCATAAGAATTTTTGTTAAAAATCTAATTCTTTTCAAATAATTTTTTAAATGATTAGATTCTTTAAATAATTCATATATAGTGGTTTTTAACTCTCAACTTTTGCAAATACGTCATAATGCGTCAGCAGCTTTGAATAATGAAGATAGAATAGATATTTTGGTATAGTAGTTCTATCTCGGGATTCAACTTCTTCATTGATCTTTGATCTAAATATCACAAATCCAGGTTGGATTAAGTCTTTTAGAGAATTTAAATACTTAAATCATTAAGGTAATATAAGTTTGAGGGGATTCCTTTTCTCCAAATATTAAATAATACTAAAATTCAGTACTAAACTCTTTTCAATATAAATTCAATATTGAAATATTTAATCAATTACTTATTTAATCTTAAATTAAGCAAATTAAACTAATATATTTTGAACAAATTGAAAAAACAAAACATCTAATTGCTAATCACTTTGAAAAATGGTTTTCTATAGGTCGCAGATAAAAATGTACACACAG
>JAPMOQ010016150.1:3763718-3812201 GCA_026543055.1 Argiope trifasciata | reverse complement strand
ATTGTATTAAATTAAATATTTTTTCAAATAATAAATTTAAACATGCAATATATACGTTTTAATTTCTTTTAAAACGATGCAAATGATATTTTAAAATTGGATTCTTAAAACCAATTTTTGAATGGATTTTAAAAAAATAAATCATAAACCATAATTTTTTTCTCTGCATGTTTAAATTTATTATTTGAAAAAATATTTAATTTAATACAATGCTTGCAAACGATAAGTATTTTGGAATGTCATTAAAATAATGTTTCAGAATTAAAACAATGTTCAATTTTAATTTAATTAACAGAGTCCGCATGAATTTTATAATTACGAAATTTGTATTGTTATATTTAAAAATACTGCTGTTGTATCAGAAATATATTATTTTTATTCGTTAATATTAAAATAAATATTTTTTTCGGTTTTATAGAAATTATATAAGAAAAAAGTATTATTAGAAAAAATCATAACTTATATTAAAAGTATTATTAAAAAAACACCGAAAATTCGTTTTTGAACTATCTCTTTTATAAACATAGTATAGAAAACTAACATGTTTACAGATTTGTTTAAAAATTTTAAAAATAAAAGAAATTTTTATTGTTATATTTAAAAAAAATATTATTGTTCTATTAGAAATATATTATTTTTATTCATTAACATTAAAATATGAAAAAATGTATTGTTATATTTCTGTTTTATAAGAAATTATATAAAAAAAAATGTTTTATAAGAAAATAAATCATAATTTACTAAAAAAATAAACAAAACGAAGATTCATTTTAGAACATCCGCTTTCATACACATAATACAAACAAATTGACAAATAACATGTAAACAGATTTGTTTAAAAATTTTATAGATATAATAAATTTTGGTGATAGAAACAGGCTTTAAATTGAGCATATTGTTTTTAAAAATGATCACTGACACACATACCGATAGGCGGAGTAACAGATGAATTTCATTAATATACTAGAAGCGTAATGAGTAATGCGTTCTAAAATTTCCAATTACATCATATATTTTTTAGCCAAAATTTAAGAAATAGTTTAAGTTAAAAGTTTCAGTTATTAGTAGTTAAACAGTCGGTAACTTTATTCGGAAAAACTTTTTGAGTTTAATGCTCTAATAATTTATCAATTATGCTTCCAAATATTAAAAATGTTTTTTTCGGTGATATTGCCAAAATGTTAAATATGTTTTTTAAAGAAAGCGAAAAAGGGGAAAAATTATTGAATTAATGATACAGATATTACAAACGATTATAGAAATATGCCATTAAGTCGGGATTTCAATGCATATCCTGTCTCAATTCAATCAGGTTTACTGTAAATAAAGATAATTTATGGAAGTAATGATATAAATATTGCAAACGATTTCTTAGAATCCTTTGCCTTGCATTTATTTTTATAGAAGATATCACATTTTATATTTATGTTATTTTATCATGTCACGTGTTGAAAGTTGGATTTCTTTAGATTTGATTTACGATGATAGTTGTTGTTTTTTCATTTGAACTTCCGGCATTGTTTTATTTTATTTTATCCAGTCACGTGCTAAAAAAACATGGTTAAAATATTTCTTTAAAAATTCGGTAAAAATAGAAGCTTGAGTTATACATTAAAACACTGATACCATTAGAAAGCTAATTTTTTAATCTTTAACTTGATGTTAAAATCCTGTTTGTCCGATAATAATTTCGGAAGTTATAGCGGAAAAACGTCGAAATTTCGCTTAAATTTTAATTAATTCAAATTCTAATTAAAAATTCGAAAAAAGGGCTCCGAGGTGCACATTCCCGACCTCCAAGGTATACATGTACCAAATTTGGTAGCTGTAGGTCCAACGGTCTGGCCTGTAGAGCGCCAACACACACACACACACACACACGCACACACAAACACACATTGAGCTTTATTATAAGTATAGATATAGATGAAAGAGCAATTTTGGCGTTATAACAATATACCAAATTTAATTTTTTCTGCTCATTTCTTTATTAAATTCATCATCATGTTCATAGACAGATCGACAAACAAAGAAATAGATATAACTCCAAACATATTTTTCTTGGAAACATGGAAGACTAAAACGTTAAGATTATATAGTGTTTTTATTATATAGTGATTATATAGTCCCAAACTATTGAGTTTGATATTTCTAGCATTTCTATGAATCTAGCATTTTTATTGAATTTATCATGTTAGGTTTTGCGATTAAACCCTACCATGCAATTATACAAGTACAAGAAAATTAGATGCCTTTTTTTGAACCAATTAAAATCAACATTTCACCAAAATAATAATAGTCACAAAAGTACATACCAAATTTCATAGTTTTAAAATTTTGAACTATTGAGTTTAGCATTTAGAATAGATAAACATATATCGAAAGTATAGATAGATGTGAAAGTATAGATAAACATAAGTGCAAGTTTGGTACCAAATTTAAAAATACCCACTTTTTATATGTTAAATATTAAGCACCAAATTTTATCTATCTAACTCTCTTTCTTTCGCAGTTACCGTGACAATTCGTATTCGTATAATGGTATATCCTTTTTCTCTAAAAAAAAGGGGGGGGGGTGAGTGTTTTAAGTAGTCACTTTTCTTTAACGAGTTTTTTTGGTTCATGCTTATCGCCATTTTTACAAATAACGTACAATCTTATAAATATCACTCTAAATATTTTAAAGAATTGACAATCCATGTTGAGATTAATTTCATGATTTTTATGGAGATGCTAGATTTATAATTTTACTCAGACATGTAAACATTTAACTCTCAAAATAATTCAAACAGTTCGATTTCTTACACCACCATCGAACTTATAATTATTCTCCACAATTTTTTTGCATAAAGAAATGAAATAATTTTTCATTCATGCAATGATTTTGAAATTCTAACATAGAACACATCTAATACATTTGCTGGTATAATTGTATTTCATAAGGATTGAGAATTTATTTTTTAACTTGGAAAATCATATTTCAGAAGCGTTTCGTTATTCATTTATTTATGCAGTTCTGCTTCGAAAATATTTATTAATTCTACGAAAAATTATTAAATTCATTGTAAGGAAAAATCATGAGTGTTCGAAAGAAAAAAAATTTTTTTTTCGAGCAAAATTTATTCATAAAATTAATTTCGGAAAAAGAAAAGAATTCATATTCTGATTAGAATTTTTTTCTTTTTTTTTTTGTTTTCATTTTAATTAACATTTGTTTACTAAGTGGAAGAAGGTAGAAAATTGGAATAAAAATACTTCTAAGGTGTTAATGAAGTCTGACTAATCAAATTAAAGAAGAATAAAAATATAATGAAACGCATTGGAGGGAGCTCAACTTATTCCTACTTGGGAAGATATATAGAAAAAAAAAATTAATTACAATTTGTTAGTTAAGATAAGAAAATAATTTTGGAAACTGGCACACACACTTGCAGAAACTTGACATTTGCTGAAAATTGACTCATCTTCTTCGGTTAAATTTAATTATGAGAAAAATTTTCAGCAGAAAATAAGACATTAAAAGCATTTATTCTCGAATAAAATTTTATTTCAGTTCTTTAAAAAAATAACCGTTGAAGGTAAAGTTGACTTAATTTAATTAAGAAACAGTTCAGTTCGAAGTCAGATAATTCTTTTTGCCCGCCAAATGCACGCCCGGTTGGTTTTTAGAAAATTAGTGTTTTATCTCTCTTCTCTGTGACCGTATTCGAGGAATAAATTCGATAGTTCTTACCTCTTGCATTCGATTCTTCAGAATCGGATTAAAATAATTATTTGAATGAAGAATTCGAAGAATAATTTGATTTGCTTTAAAATCGGTTTCATTTCCACCTTTGTATATTACGCTTCACTAAATTCTTACTTTCGACTTTATTTTATATTTCTAAGAATTAAAATATAAAAAGATTTTTTTTTTTTACCTTTCACTTTTTCTTGACACTAACACTTTTTTTTCGACTTAATTAATTAAATTAGGTCAAAAAGTCAAGCAAAAAAAAAGTGATCTAAAAGATTTTGGATTGTTTGTTAATGACTTGTTGAAACAGATTTTCTCTGACATTGGCGAAAAATTGGTATCACTTTTGTGTATTTCACTTTAGACCTCATTCCTAAATTTTCATGTTTCTAAAAATTTTAATGTGAAAAGTAGTTTTTTTTACTGATATATTTCGCTTTAATTGACGCTTATAAAATTTGTTGACTTTTGATTTAATTAGTTCCAAAATGCACGCAATTAAAAATAATTAATTTGGACCCTCTTGACCAAAATGATTTTGGATTGTTTATTAATGACTTTTAGAAACAAAGTTTCTCTGACATTAGTGAAAAATCAATCAGTATATATTAAAACCCAACACACAAATAATCAATTTGAAAATAATACACACTATTTATCTGAAGGTCACACAAAGGTTGAATGGAAAATATTAAATACTACTTATCTGATTGTGACAGAAATCTTCATTTGAAAATAATTGACACTACTTATATAGGACAGAAAAATGCTCAATTGAAAATACTACACACTACTGTTCGTCAATGGATTATGAGACAACCAAATTTTGACGATTCCATCTCATTAAGGGATGAGACGAGGAACGATCAGTGCATTTCCGATATTCACCTTTGACCTTGGATTTCCCCCATTAGATTCCTTTAAGTTCTTTTTTTTTTTTCATTTGCATGTGAGTGTTGTGTTGTTTCTGACCGCATTTTATTTTAATTCACAATTTCTTATTGATATGGCGAGTCCAAGAGGTAAAAAAGCTTTCAGGACTGGTACGAAGAAAATTTTACATAATAACATTAAATATTGTAATCAAAAAGTAGAAAACGGGGAATCAAAATATTGTCAAAGAAATATAATAACATATAAAAAAAGAAGCATTTTAATATAAAAAAGATTATCATCATTTTGTAAAAAAGTAATTACCAAATTTTAAGAGCAAGCATTTTTTTTATTCTTCAAAATTTAATGATTATGTCTCTTTCATTGAGTAAAAATTGCTGTTAAATATTTTATTGTGCCTTAATACATTTTTCCTTCTGTATTACTAATTATCTGTAATGTAATAAAACCTTGAATGCTCATTGTTAAATCTTCATCTCCTCTTTTTATCTTTCCTCTCACCCCTATGTTGTCAAATTAAACCCATCCTAACGCATGCGCAAAAGCGCAGAAGGTTTTACAATCCGTTGTAAAACAGTACCTTTATGTACTTTCTTTCAGTAAATTTTCACTGAGGAGCTTATTTTATATTTCTAAGAATTTAAATATAAAAATGTTGAAATAGACCTTCCCCAACGTTCATGAAAAATTGGTTCTAGTTCTCCTACCTTTTTATATTACTTTTCAATAAATTTCTTTTTCGACCTCGTTCGTAAATTTTGCATTTCTAAAAATTTAAATACAAGCTATAAAGTCTTTTTTTCTTATTTTTTTGTTGTTACTTCACTTTTTTCAACGCTTATCAATTTGTTTGACCTTTGATGACATTAGTTCTAGAAGTCACACTGCAAAAAAAAAAATTATGACCCAAATGACTTTGAAAGTTTTATTAATGACTTTTTGAAACAGATCCATACTGACATTCCCAAATATCAGGTTTAACCTCTCCTGCCTTTATGTATTTCCTTTCAATAAATTTTCACTGTTAAGCTCCTTCGAAATTTTTTGTATTTCTAAAAATTTAAATATAAGCTGTAGGACTCCTTTATTATTATTATTTTTTTAACTGTTATCATACTTTTTTTCAATGCTAATTCGTATTTATGACTTTTCATTAATTTAGGTTGAGGAGCCAAAAAATAATAAAAAAATCATGACAAAAATGACTTTGGATTGTTTATTAATGAATTGTAGAAACATACCTCATGTATTCTCAAAAATTAGATTATTTGGAATCTACAGTAAGCTCCAAATTTCAAATAAATAAAAAACATCAAAATAGAGATTTATTTAATTTTTTCTTACTTAATGATGCGCTTTTCTAAATATTTTGTTTTCCTTACACAAAATATTTACTATGGCCGTTTACTTTAAATAAACAGATAATCAATTTTTGTTATTATATTTAAAGTAAGGACATTTTTATTGTTTAGACTTCTTTTCATAGTAAATAATTACGTATACTTAGAAAATGCAATCCTTAATACTTTATTATCATTTTTTTATTAAATGCTTATGCCATTTAGGAAAATTTTGCCTTATTTCCTCTTTTTTTTATTTTTTTAGGCAGGAATATATACATATGATGAAATATCAATAATTTATAATTTGCCATTTTGATTCTTGTGATTCTCCGATAATTTAATAAGCTTAAAAAGCACTTGTACTAAAATATTAAAAGTAGAATATATATATATTTTTATTTGAATCATTATTTCTTTCTTCTATTCGAAGTACAGAGGGAGTCTTATTAAAATTTAAATTGGAGATTTTGATGAATCTCCTTCTTTCAGAATTGGCCGAGTTCGAATAACACATTTTTGACAATATGTCAGTCTGTTTGTTTGTATGTGAAGGCGATAAATCATAAAAGCTTTTAGCGAGTTGGTTGAAATTTAGTATATCAAATTAAGACCAAATTTATATATTTTTTATCAACATTTGAATGAAATTCTATTGCCGAAATTTTTACTTTGGGCTATTTGACTATTCGATACTTGGAAAATTAAAAGAACTAGATACACAAAACTCAGAACACAGCTTTAAAATTTTTAATATAGATTCCCTTACAGCATTCTCAACATGATTCCATCATTTTCAGATGCCATTTGAAATCATGACATGTTCCAAGCATGTTCGAATGGCGAACGTGGAAATGTTCGGTTCCATAACATGAAATGTTCCTTTTTTGCTGTCCTTAATATCAAGTATAGTTTTCTGCTTGTTACTACTTACCAGAAGTTTCAAATGCCCCCCCCCCCACCTAAACATCGCACGGGTTGAGGTCTGGGAACAGGAAATACAGTAAGCAGAAGGAAGACCAAACTCAGCGAATGTTTTTCCTTTCTTTAAGCTACTGCACAACATCATACACATCTGCATACTTCTGACAAGTCATGTTCATAAAACACCATCTAGTGGGGAGATTCGAAATTTTTTTTCACTCAAACAAATTATCCTTTTTTCATAAAATCATCCACCTAATTTCAAGAATTTTGAGTAACTGACTTCATCTGTAGGTTATTTTGAAACAGTGTCTTTTAATTAGGGACAAAAGGTCTATGTATAATACATATGTATAAAAAGGGATGGTTGGAGATCAAAGGAGCGTGGTATTTAAAAAAATAAAATGAATAAATTTCACTAAGTCGTATCAGAATTACCAATGCTTCGAATAATCTTTCTATAACGAATCTACACACAAAATAAATTGAGAAAGGATTATAAAGAGTTTTTTTATTGGTTTTCAATAAATATTCTTAAGAAGATTTTTCGCTGTGTTTTTACCTACCGCATCTATATTTTATTCAAGGATTAAATTCTTATTTACATTTGCTTAGAAAATGGGAAAATATCCAGAGTTGATTATAGTAATAATATTAAACGTACAAAGGAAAATTACTACATGTCACAGAGAAATGCTCACAAATGCTGATATAATGGATGTAATATGAACATAATGGATGCAATATGAGTCGATTGTTGATGGTACGAAGTTATTGGCCATTCCTATAACATCCGTGTTTAGCAATTTAAATCGAGAAATCAAGTATAATTTTAGAAATATGAAGGAAAAAAATGGTAATACTATGTAAAACCAATCAATATAAATACTTCAAATATTCAACCTCTTCTTTTGTTCGAGCAATTTAAGCAAAATATTGATTGATTTTAAAAGGCTCCTATTTATATTCTTAAAGGTTGCGATTTCTCTGCCCCTTTTCCCCTGGAAATTGACAACGTCATGACTTTAAAGTCGTTTAATAATAGTAATTCCTGATATTATGCTTCTTTCTATCTTCGGCCAACGGATATTGATTATCTGCTCCAAAACTAGTTGTGGTTGTGTTAAAGGTATCCTTTTTAGCTTCGAAAAAGTGAAAGATTTCTGTCTATTACTTTAAAGAAGTGATCAAAGCAAAATTTTAAGCTAAAAATACACTACAAGTTTTGATTCTGTTTTTTTGGTAGTATAAATAGAAAGAAAAATTGCAATTCTTAATTTTTGGATGAGTATTTTTTAAGAAAAAAAATACTTATAGTAATTACCAGATATATTTGCAATTATTGTTTGTAAGACATTCGCATGTCACTCTGGGTCCCCAATTTTAGATCGGGGAAGGGACAAAGGTTAGAATGCATGCATAAAAAAGTTAATTGGATTCTCGCTGATTTTAAGTGTTATTGAGCATTATCATCACATGCAATTCATCCAGAATAGAGCAAAAAAAAAAAAAAAAAAAAAAAAACCTAGTTAAGATGAAAGACATTTCTATTATTCCTTCTTTTGCAGATGGGAATAATATTTTTGTCAAAAGTCAGAATCGGTCATTTTGGTCGACGCTCATAAGGGAAAGTGTAAAACTGCTTTGACGGAAATTGAAAAATTGCATTCTTTAAAATAATTCCGTATTCAAAGTACTGAATCAGTAATATGTGTGCTTTTGAAATATAAACAAGTAATATAAAAATTTTTAAAATTCGATTCCTACTTAGGTCAATAAAAAACGTTTTAGTTACTTTTTATAAAATGATTATCAAAAAAATATTACGTATAAAAAAATTCATTAAGTATCGAAAGAAAAATTATTGATTTTCGCAAGAACTGAGATCACATTCTTCAACTTCACATGGAAAATACTGAAATTCTTGCATTTTACCGATTGAGCTTCTGCCTGTCGATTTCGATTTTCATGACAAGCTGCTACAACTCCTTTTAAAGTATTAAAAATTAATTAATGAATTAACGTTCGAAAAAAAGACTGTATTAACATTAAGTGTTATCCACTACAAGTTTTTAAAAAATGTATTTGAATTTGTGGGGATGAGTAAAAAGTATTTTATTAACGAAAATTTGAACAAGATATATAAATAAATATATGTGGAGAGAGTAGAACCAGGAAAAAGAGTATTAATTCATCAATTTGAAAAACAATATATTCTCGTGCAAGGCAAAAAAAATCGAATTAAGCCATCATATTTTTAATCTCTACGGTTTCATTCGATTCAGTTTGACTGTGGTTCAAAATTACGAGGTCCGTCCCAAAATAGCCCTCGGGTTGCTTTAAAACGGGACATTAATATAACTAACTAACTTCATCCAATTCAACACTACATTCTAGAATTCCGTTTTTCTTTTTAATACCATATCAAACCAACAAAGATAGAATCTTGTTTGATGAAAGGAAAATCGAAAGAAAAGAGAGAGAGAAAAAAAAACTTGAGAAAGCGAGAGAATTTAAAGGAAAACAGAGACAAAATACTTTTTTGTCCATTTCCACCCCTCCTCTTCTTTTTCACCCTTTTTCTTCCGCCGTGTGTGCTTGCTGACTGCTGTTTCCGCACAAACACCGCGCATGAATTCAAACCATCCGCGGCCTTTTTTCTTATAAAGAAAGCCAGGGCCGAACGTCCGGCCTTTATAGTGACCACTCCATCATAGAAGAAATGCCGGACAGAAAAAAGAACGAAGAAGCAGGACTTCTAAGAGCAGCAGGCGCCTCCAAGTCGGCGCGGAAAAGAGGAACAAGAGCCATTATCCGGCCAAAAGAAGTTGGCCATTTTTCTAGGATATGAAGTCTCTACCTCCACCCCAACCCATAATCATCCCCAAGCCTAAAAAGGAAGAGACGAATGTACCAACCCCGGGAAAATAGTGTGCAGAAGGTTATTCCGTAACGATTACAAGATCATTATATGGAGAGAGACGCTATCGACTCCTCGTACAAGCCAATTCGTTTGATACAGCGATCTTATCAATTGGGAGTTAGGCGATGATTGAAAGAGAATTGAATACTCTTCGAACTATTATTACTAACGATGAGTTCACAAACGATCTATGTTTGCAATAAATATTTGTCAAGAAAATGCAACTGAAATACACATTAAAAAATAAATTTCTATAAATATTAGGATTTCCCATAAGTTTCTTTCCTATTTCTAATACGAAATGAATACACAATGTTTATTGTTTTAAAGTATTATTTATTTCGTTATATAAGAATCCTTTTGCTCTATTATCTTCTTCCATCTCTTCGGAAGCCTCATTATGCCTTCTTGCCAAAACTGTTGTGTTTTGGACAAATCTTTGAGAAGTGCTTTTATTTCGTTGATGGATTTAAAGTACTTATCGAGAAGAGAATTTTTTAAGCACAGAAATGAGTAATAATCAGTTGGAGCGAGATCTGCAGAGTGTGTGGGATGTGGTAAAACATCCCAATCAAACTGTAGGAGCTTCTCTTTTACGACTAATGGTTGAACTCGCACAGTCATGCTGAAAACCATGTCTCATCGGTTTATTAATTCTGGCTTTTTTTTTTTTGCTAAGGCAACTTTTAATTGATCCAGAATTGGCAGATCCAGTTGATGATAGAATTTTGTAATATTGTTTCATTTTGTGGAAGGAGCTCGTAGAAAATATCGCCATTCCAAGTATACCAGATGTACCCAAGAAATTTTTTAGAGAGCAGTAAAACTATGGTACGACTGAAACCTATGGCATAAACGGCTAACAGATAAGCCTCATGTTTCTGAAAGTAGAGCCCGATAAGGCCATTCATGGGGTGATGAGAAGAAAATTTTGGTACATCCTAATATTACTAGGGGCTTGCATGTATTTTAATCAGTGACATCAATTGTTAAACATGCGATGTATTTATATAGAAGACAATGGTTTTGTATTTTACCATTTTTCTGTAACTTAATTGTTATCATTTCGGAAGTTTTCCGTTTAGTGTTATTGAGTTATCAGTTAGAAAGACCCTAATCATGGAACGCTCTGAAGTGCAGTTTCGACATTCGTTGCTTTTTTAAATTTGATTTGAAGAAATATGCTGCCGAAGCCCATCAGACACTTTTATAAACTTATGGTGATGCTGCTGCGTCATATCTCAATTGTTCGTTCTGGTTTCAGCACTTAAAGAGTGGCGATTTCAATGTCAAGGACAAAATACGGCTTGGAGGACCAAGCAAATTCAAATACAATCAATTGCAAGACTTACTGGACGAAAATGGGAAATAGTTGTAGAAAATAATAAAACATGTTTTGATTGGTGTATATATTGTAACATATCTCAATTTCTTTTCGACAACAGCTCTTTTATAGTGAAAAAATGATCAAAATATATGCAATAACCTAATAAATAATAAATGTTTGGACAGGATGATTAATATCAAAGGAATGACGACTAATGTCATTTAAACAATCTACAGACCTAGAACATTCCGCTGACCTCGAATCCATAAGTTTGGGCACGCTAAACCAGTACTAAATCTTTTAACACTTTTCTGGCCGGAATTCCCATTACTATTAATAATAAATAATAGTACAATTTTAAAAACTATAAAAAAAATCTTCGAATTTATTATGCATAAAAGCCTATTAACTTACTCGAGATGGTGTCTAAAATCCATTATGTCCTACGGAGTGATATTACCAATAAATTACTGCTAACAACAAATGGCTGTTTTACTCTATGAGTATGAATTAGATAAAATACCTTTAATGTGGAAAAAATACACATTTTCTTCGACTTTATCGTGGTACGAATGGAATGAAACAGTAAGCATTAGTTAATGGATGTCATCTCCCAACAATAGAATAGTATTGTAATAGTATGGTATATTTGCCATATTACGTGTGCCGACTGTAAATACATGGTCGAACGGACAGCCCCATTACCGATTGGAGAAATCGATGAGATGGGCATTGACAGCGCTTGACAAAAGTAATTTGGAAAGTATGGCAGAGCAAAAGATAAGTTCGAATTGCTTCGATACAAGCGATCGAATTAATCGCAGGGCACTTCTTTTATTTTTTGTGCCAAATGATGCGCCAAAGTTTCGAGTGTGGCATACGATATAAGTGGCCTGGCGTAGATAAGCACCCCGGTCGTCATTAAGGGTAATCAAAACCCTGCGGACAACGTCCATTAGGCGATGACCGAGTGATCAGCAGTGGTCTCCTTGATCACTAGTGGAGTATTTAGTAGGGGTGCTCGCTTTGCAATCCTACTACTTCTTGCTAGCGCGTGGGATATTTACTGCAATTAGGACAAGGGTGAGCTGATGGGCGTCAGATGCCATCAGGTGGGAATGGGATGGTTCTTTAGTGATGATGGAAGTTGTGGAAAGTAGATTTGGGCGAAGTAAATTAATTAGAATTGCGCATATCCATTTCTAAGTAGTGAGTTAAATTTATTCTAGAACATGAATATCACTCTGATGAAGTATCCTTGTAAATAATTATTTTGTGATGATGATTATTTACAAGGATACTTAAGGAAGCATAAAATATACCTTATTTAACTTTAAGATTTGGTGGCGACACTTGCAGGCTTCAATGCGCGAAACATAAATATACTCGAGTTTTGGTTTCAGAATTAATTTTAACATTTCTTTAACCTTTATTTCTTAAATATGTATCTTAGACGTGCTGTGAAGTATTATCAAAACCATAAAAAATGACGAATGCAACGGAGAAATGAGCCAATAGACGATTTTGAAATATATTCAGAAAGAAGGAATAGATTGTTCTATGACGCTTTACATGAATGGGCTGTTTCATTGATAGGATCGTTGATATCTTCTGATCTGCTTTCAAATGAGGAATTTTAAATAGGTTTCAGAATAATTCAGATATAACAGAGGAAGAGGTCCCCCAAAACTTTATTGCATATATTCTAATAAACTTATTAGGTAAAAGAAAGCCTTATATGCCTGTGTCATACAACAGCTACTAAATATGAACTTTTGGAGAACTACATTTTTATTAAATCTATCATGTCATCCTTGGCGAATTATTTGGCGATTAATATCTGGCATAAGCTAATAGTATTCTAAAGTCAAGTTTGTAGATATGCACTTCTTAATACCTTTAGATATGCACTTTTTAACCAATTCCAAATTTGTTCTATTTAGGATATGATAGATACGCACTTTTTAACCCATTAAAATAAAAAAATAAAACTGACACAAACTTACACTTGTAACCACAAAATTCCATATTAGATATATTTAGGTCACTACATTTTTGAATCATCGCGCTCACATGCTTCTGAATGTATAGACCGATAGGCAGTCAATCAGTAGTTTGATTTAGCTCAAAATTTGACAGAGGTTAAATCTGTGTACTGAATATTATCTATAT
Source organism: Argiope trifasciata (assembly GCA_026543055.1). NCBI lineage: Eukaryota > Metazoa > Arthropoda > Arachnida > Araneae > Araneidae > Argiope > Argiope trifasciata. Next base: position 3,798,885 of record JAPMOQ010016150.1, on the reverse strand, counting down.
AGCTCTCTTCGATTTGTAACTTTCTTCTGAACAGAATTTGCACAAAACTTGATAGAATATGGAAATTTGGCGTTAAGACTTTGTTATAGGTGTACGGACATTTTCAAAAAATTTATTTTTAAACTCTGAGCGGTCTCAAAGGTGGAGATACGTCAAAATCTCGAATTCGAATTGTTTGACAATAACTGTATTTTCTCTATACTACATATACGAGAAAGTATTAATGTAAGAAAAATTTCATTTTGTGCATAAAATAACAAACTGCTTGCCTTCAGAATTGTTCCAAATGTTAATTCATGTTATAGATACAACTATGTACTCTATATAATAACATATAAAGTACATGCCTTGCCAAGGGATTTTACATATAATATACGCACATGCCTTGTTAATGAATTCAAAATTAAGATAAGTTTTGAGTAACTACCGAAGTCAAGGGAATATGAATCAATTGCATGAAAAAAAAAATTGGCCTCCATAAATTGGCATCATAAATTAAAATTGTCCCATTCCATTTAGTCTATAAAGCAGCAGTAAAAAGAGGTTTCATTTAATCCAATGTTTATCAGGAATGTGAAACATATTTAATCTATTTTTAATCGAAAGTAAGAATGAAATTCAAAATTTTGAATCAAATTTTTATAATTATTAATCAAATTTCAAACCTTATTTTTAAATTGGAGCATAAAGCAGTGATAATAAATTAACTCCGAAGTGCAACTCCAAAATTAAAATTTTCTCAAAATAGATAAGATAAATTTTATTCTTTCACACATATTTCTGTTTTCAAAACATTTTTTGAATTTAATTTCTGATTTCCTTTTTTTTTTCAATATTACAAAAATATAATCATCAAGTAGGAATATATTTCCGTAAATAAAACTGTTTACGGTATCATATCTTCGTTGTACTATATCAACGGAAACTGCATCAAATACTCAGGAAACTAGTATTAATCTAAACATGTTGCGGCACCAACTTACAAAAAAAAAAAAGTGGGACAAAATAAAGTATTAAAGAAGAATTAATGATTTTTCCTGACAACGTATTAATATCAAACTTTAATGCAATCCATTTTAATGTAAGCGTTCGCAAACGATAAATATAAAGGAAGGGTGGTGGAAAAAAAAAACAGCATTCTTAATCCCCAAGCCCAGCGTTTTAAAATTATATTGGTAGCAGCAGCGAATTAAACAAAAGGCAAAAATGTGATGGGGAGTTGTCTGACGGAAGGAGGGTGGGAAGGAAATAAAAATAAACATGCACAGCTGTCGAATTACACGAGTAGAAATTGCATCGCAGTAAAAGCATCAAAGAAAATTTTGCACAGTAGTCGTCTGCTTTAATAAGATTTAACGTAATTAAGTGAACAGGATCATGTGTTAAAAGTAATCGAGCTTTTTCTGCGCAATTTCCGCATTTAAGTGGGAGAAGGCAGCGTGAATTTTGATTTAGAATAACAAACCTCGGAGTATTGATGAAGAAAGTTGCACCTCGTTCAGTTAATATATATAGATATATGTTATTATTAAGATTTCTGTATTCTATCAATACCCTGGTGTGATACGATTCCTGGTGTGATTGGCAATAGGAATTTCCAATTACAGCTATTGCCACAAAGAAACAAGAGTTCTTAATTTAATGTGAATTAAATTGAAAGATATCAGTTGGTAACTTTTTTAAATTTTCCTCGTTGAATAAAATTAAAACGGAAGTGTCGCTTTCAAAAGTTAATTCTATAATTCTTCTTATTGTTATTATTTCGACTTAAAAATGGTAGACGATTATAATTTGATTTATTTCGCATCTGCGCGAATATATCAGATTCACATAAATAAATGATAGTGTAAAACCTTTTTCCTTACTGGTATTTTCTCTCGGAATAAAAATTTACACGGAATGATGAAAACAAAAATTTCCGCCAAGGCGCTGGAATTGAATATTTCCAGCCAAGTTTGTTTTAAAATGAAAGAAAGAATAAAAGTGGGAATAAAATTGTTCACGGTACTCTGCCCAAAATGGGATTTAGAGCATATAATCTCCGCCATGGGTAGTTTAGAACTTTAATGCAAAAAAAAAAAAAAAAAAAAAAAAAAGGAAAAATATTCGTCTTCCGTTTTGTTATTTTTTTCGTTTACTTTCTCCTGTTTTAAAAGTTTAAGACTATTTCTCATTTAATTTGTTATTTTCAAAAGGATTCAGAAATACAAATGACTGTTGTTTCTTTCTTTCTAAAATATCTAATCCTTTATAAAAGATATATATTTTAAAAAAACACAATGCAAAACTATTTTATGTTTTAATTTAGTTGTGAGTTTTGAAAAACGTATTTAACGCTGCGTTAAGCTTTCATATGTTCCAAAACAATCATAATTTCAACATTTAACGGTCGTGAGTTTTACATTAAGGAAATACGTTCAAATTAAAAACAGTAGACTATAAAAATAAATTTTATTTAATAAAAGCTTCACATACTGTTATACTGTACTAATCCAAATACATTCCCTCTTTTAAAACCACGTGACTCTCTTTTAATTTGGTTAAATGAAATTGAATATTATTTTTTTAATTAAAATATTTAACACAGAGAACAGTTATTAAAAATGCTCTCAAGACAAATACAAATGTAAAAACAACCCAAAAGCAGAATGCAAGGGGAAAAATAGAAAAAAAAAATCTAATTCGAACCTTTAGCTCAAAAGACACAGCATGTTAATATTTCAGCTTGACTAATTTATCTACAGTCCCGTTAAGAAGAAGATAGCCTGGTTGGTAGTGCGTTGGACTTGCATCCCTTAGGTTGCGAGTTCAAACCCCACAGGCTAAAGAATTATAAATCTGTTGGGGTCATAAGACCTCCATGTTGAGAGTCCTCCATACCCCCACTGGGGGTATTACTATCGACATGGGAGAGATCATTTTCTGATGCAAGTCTAAATTACGATCTGTGGATGAGTGAATGAAATGTATGAATGAAGTTCACCCCTTAAAAATAGTTGTGACGTGTGAGTAGTTAACTCGTACTCTTGGAACTAGACGACGCTATGCTACAGAAAAAATGAGAGACGCACAATTCGGATTAAATTAAGATGGCTCTTAAGTCAGCGGGCTTGTCAATGACAATTACCATTAGAATCAACAACACTGTTCCATCCAAATAGCTATCATCGGCTACAGCACAACCCTTCCCTTAGGAGGCACACCTAGTTATCGGTGAAAGGTAGCAAACTCCTTACTATTTTTGTACCATCCAGAATAGTAAGAACCAATTACCATGCCGGAAGTTCATCATCCCTATTTTCGAGGTGCGACCTCTGGGAGAGAATTTGGAGAACTAACGTTTGGGATTAATGCACTGTGCATCGAAGAGTGGGCTTTTCCTACAATATGATGCAGATATATTAATTAAGTGAGGGCGATTATTAATCGTATAAGAACCATAACAAGCTTTCCGCTAGGCAAACTGAGCTAACAATAATTTCAATGTCCAAATTTAATAAGTAAATGCAAATAATAATAAAAAACAAACTCGAGTGATCCCCTGAAACATTTTTACATACTCACTAATAAACTTGTCATGTTAGAGAATTTTCGAGTACAATAATCAAGAAAAATTAAATTTTGGCTTGAGTGCAGCAATTTTACTGAATCTATCGTGTAATCCTTAACGAATATTTTGGTGATTAATCCCTGACATGTAATTAATAGTATTCAAAAATAAAATTTTTTGTTTAAGAATCGCTTTTCTCAATTTTTTGAAACAAAAATTTGACTCAAAATTGCGCTTATAGTTGAGAAATTCCGTACTAATTTTATTTTATATATATTTAAGTCAGCGAAGTTTTTGAATTATTGGGTTTACTTGTTTCTGTAAGTACAGAACAATAGACAGTTGTTGGATTCGGTCTAAAGTTTGACAGGTATGTACACTAAAGATGTTAAATTTGTGCACCAAAATTATTATCAATTTAGTTCTTTTTGTTTTGTAATTATTTAATTAACATATATTCGAATAATGGGACAGACGGACTTCAGCTGAACGGAGTTAAGTCAACATTTGAGCTAAATCTGCAAATATGGTGTAAAGACTTTGTCAAATTTCAGATGAAAGTATTTCAAGTTAACTTTGTCACAGACAGACGGACGAACATTTTTCCAAAATATGTTTTTCGAAGTGAGAGAAGTCTAAAGCGAATAGATTCGTCAAAACCGAATCGTTTTCGAATTTTTTTAACAATCGCTATGCTTTTTTTAAATTATGTGTACGAAAAAGTAAAAACAAGTTACTTTTATTTTCAACCCAAAATTAGTATGTTTGTGGCGCCTCAATCATTATTCAACTTAGAAGCAAATGTTCAGTTATTTCGCATTCATAAAATATTTTTTATACCCATTACCGAAAGAAAAGATCATCGGCTTTCGCTAAACGTGCCATTTCTACCATAATTAGAAAACAGAAAAGTTCTAAGAAGAGTATTTTCTCACCGTTTCGATATCGATTCTGAAAATTTCAATCAAACCCAGAAAAATTTCTTTCCCTAATCCGACAATGGGGCAAAAGAAAATAGGCGCTGAATAAGTATTAAGAAAAATCATTTTCTTAACTTTTGCTCTTATTTTTAAAAAATTTCTTCGAAAACTCAGAAGAGATCATTTCAAACATTTTCCAACAAGTTTATTGATAAGAATTTCCCGAGACACATTATTCCTTTTTGTTTTCATAGATTTTTGGACGAAAATAGTTTTTTACCCAATTTAATGGCAATTTATACAAAAAGAAAAGATTGTTGCTTACGAGCTATTTATGTAGTCTAACATTTTGCTACGAATCTGTAATGTTGCTTCCCAACTTAGTTAGTTTCGTCGCTTTATGATAATCTCTATTGCACGCCGATCGGATGCCAGATCAATGATTTCCAGGCTTGGCGGCAAATTTGGCGACAAAATAGATGATGCTAGAATCTTCAAGAATTTTGGCGGCAGGTTCAATAGGAGGCGAGTGATGCTTGATTCTTAGAGAGCTTTATCTGTCTTGCTCTGGAAGCTATTAAAGGCCATTCAAGCCGAAGAGAGTCGATTAGAGTCATATGATAAATCAACGATGAATTAGTTGGATCAGTACAGTGAAGTGCAAGGGCTGAATTTAGCTCAAGCAATCAATGGATCGAGAATTGATACTATGCACCGAGTTTTGGTGCCAAGTATTGAAGCAGTATCGAGTGAGTATCGAATAGGAATTTCTAGTAGTATCGGGTATCAAGTACAAGTGTCGAGTAGTATCATATAGAAGTGAGACGGCAGTCGGGTACAGCTAAAGTGAGGAGACACTGATGATTATCAGGTGTTTGGAGAGACCTTAGTGAATAGCTAGACAGATTCCTTTTCCCACTGAGTTCTGTTTGGGAGTTTTTTAAGTTCTGTTTATTGTTTACTACCGATTATTACTTATGGACTACTGTTTGTCCTAAATGCGCTGCCGTATATTTCTTGTGTACATCTTAGCAATTTTTTGTCGTCTATGTATTCAAGTCTTCGTATTAATAATCGTCGTTATTTGTTATTGAGGCCAATTGACTATGCTACACCATATACCTACTATGATCGAGCCTGTAGTGAAGTTAATTAATTTTTCGTAACAATATAAATATTATAACGGAAGGTAGATAGAGATGGATAGTTTGGAATAGAGAATTGAAAGATAGTGAATTCGATACTGGATTCCACAGAAAATCAACAATCTATTTAGGCTTCAGGAGTGAAATATTTTCATATAAAAGTAATGTGGAATATTGGAGGGGGAAATACCTCTTCAAGTTTTCTGTCTCGTAGCAAGAATGAATGCACCCAGAATACACACGAACACGAAGGTACGCACACTCACATTGTTCAAGTTGCAATCAGTTGCACAGGAAAGCAAACGACACCTGTTGCATACGTGGGCTAGCCCATGAATTTTAAATTTCCATTTCAATAATTTATTCTTAAAAGTTACTTAAAATTATATACATTATGTAGAGTAATGCTTTGTTCCTTTGCCTGTTGTCCCAGGGAAGCCCAGCTTATATCAATTATAAAATGACGGTCAACAGGAAATCTGAAAGAGCAGAAATCTGCAACAACAGATATTTCATAGAATAATACATTTCGGACTTTTATCATTCAACAAAACAACAAAAATAAACAAAATTTATAAAACAATAAAAATTTGGCGCGTATGTATTCAAATTTTGTTTCCCTCCAAGGTATTTTGTACATCCATTTCTCATTGATTGTTTACTCATCTAATAATGATTGCGGAAATCATAATATTCAATTCAGGGTCATATAAACTATCCTCATCACTTGTTTTTACATTTTTCAGTTTCATTTCTTTTACAATGCAAGAATAAAAGGCGATTCTTCCCAATCTTTCTTAAAGGCAGTGGAAATCAAGGCTTAAATGACGATGCAAACCTGAATCGAATGCATTTGATGTTTTTATAGGGGATAATTTACAAACCCTAAATATAAAAGGATCAGTACCTATATATAAACAACGCTACACATTTTTAGACGGATAGAATCCAACATATTAAATAAAAATAATCCCATAATACCCTTATGTTGTGAAACACTTCCAATGAAAAAGAAATGCGTCACAGTTTATCCCCACAAAAGGAATATTTAATCGCCAAGTACCCGCAAATATTTAATATTTATGCCAACACCCTCACCCCCAACACAATGCAATTTGAAAAATACCCTATTAATCGCAAACCTCATCCCTTTCCTCGCCAAGTACTTTTGCATTCATGGAGAGGAAAATCATTCCCATAAATATAATCGAATTTCGATCGGTCCATCTAATTTTCCTTTCAACTAACCTCACACTGGATCCCCCTTTATCTATCGCCAGCATCTCATTATTTCTTGCACACTCACTCAATCCAGTTCAATCAGAGGGAAGCCGCCTAAACACGATTATACCGACACCGCAGAATGGATAGAAAGTGGGTGGCAGTCTGAGTCGCTCGGTTCTTGCCCGTAATAATCGTTCCTCACCTCTTCTATTCTTTACTTATTCCAACACAGTGCTGAAAACCAATTATTCCCACCGCCGCTGTGCATGGTAATAAAATAATCTCCATCCCCCCCCCCCCCAACCGTTGTCCATCGTCCGATGCCATCAAACTTATCTAAAAAAAGTAAGTAAATAAATAAATAAAAAGAAGTGGGAAAAAGAATAATAAGGGAATAAATAAAATAAAAGGAATTGGATTTTTGGAGCTGATTAAAGAATGGTAAATTGTCGAAGCGACCCACCAAAGGATGCTATTTTCGGGTTGAGAATTATAAGGATGTGTCACCAAGTTTTTGGCTTAGCTGCACTGAGGTTTTGCTATTATTTATTTTCGTGGAGATGGCTTTCAGCACCGGTGGCAACGGTGGTGGGGAGAGACGTCATTAGAGTAAAAATGCTGACAGATTAGCAGAGAGATTAGAAGGGTTTTTAGGGGATTGGGGGAATTGTTCATCGGGAGGCAGGGAGCGATGCTCAAGAAAGGGAATTACAGAACCTTTCGCGATAATGAGAGGATTGAAACGTTCGTGAATCTCTGATTCACATCACAGATTATTTTTTGGGATGCTCTGACTTTTACAATATTGAACAGTGATAGGAAATATTACAATTTTCTTTCATTATTTTGAAATTTTTCTTGCTCTTTTTGGTGAAGAAACAGCTTTCTTAAATATTAGTGTGGAAACATTTTATTGTTCAGGTAGATCTTCTACAACAAACAGTAATGTAAATTTTATTTTCAACCTTTTGCATTTCTTTGGAATAATACTTTCCCATAATAGATGTAAAGAATGGGAAAGGAAGAAAGGTGTTCCATCTTCGTAATTTAATCTAGAATTTCTAGTTATTAGGTTGTATGAAAAGAACCAAATCATTAAAATCTTCGTAATTTAATCATTAGTTGTAAGTGTACTTAAAAATAATCAAATCATTAAAATCTGAGCAATTTAATCTAATTGTAAGGTTACATGAAAAGAATCAAATCATTAAACCCTTTGTAATTTAATCTAGAATTGCTAGTTGAAAGATTGCATGAAAATAACCAAATCATTAAAACTGTAATTTAATCTAGAATCACTAGTTGTAAGGTTGCATGAAAATATCCAAATCATTAAAATTTTAATTTAATCTAGAATTAGAAGTTGTAAGCTTACATGAAAATAACCAAATCCTTAAGATCTTCATAATTTTATCTAGAATCACTGGTTCTATGGTTGCACGAAAATAAGCAAATCAGTTCATTATCTGATTTGGAGAAAAAAAGTACGTGAGGAGAAAAATCTTCGTAATTTAATCTAGAATTTCAGGTTGTAAGATGATATGAAAATAACAAAATCATTAAAATAGCTGCATTATTTTGAACTAAAACTAAATGTGATAGTTTAATCTTATTATTAAAATTATAATTTCACAACAAATTTGGGTTTCAGTTGGCCTTAAAGTATCTAAAATACATACTCAATTTTTTTTCACTACACTACAAAGAATAAAACACTTATGTGCAGGATACTATTAATCTATGCGAGAAAAGGAAAGATGTACTTATTTTGTCACACTTCGTCCTCACTTTGAGGTTCGATTCCTTTGTAATAAAAATGTGAGCAGCCCAGGCGTTCTAAGTGTTGCTCAAACATTTATCCTCCCCCCTCCTCGGAAGGAGGTGGGGGGTAAAATTTTTACTCAAGATAATGCAATTAAACTTTGAAGAGACTATTTTCTTTGGTTTAATTTAAAAAGCCGCCAGAAATATTTGAAAATATTCATAATAGGGCAATTTGCCTAAGTTCTCTAAATCAATAATTTCCCTAACTATTTTACATCTTTCACCAAAACGTTTAAAACGTTTTCACCAAAACGTTAATCCCTTTTAAAGTTTTTTTTACAGCAAAATTTCAGAAAATAAATTTTTTTTTTAAAGTTTTAATTCCAGGATCAAAAATAAGTTCCAAATATTATATTAATGCTAAAGATCATGGTAACGTCAAGAAAATAAAAGAAAGAAGGAAAAAAAATTAAGGTAAAAACCTTTTACTTAGTAAAAGAAGCAAGGACATGATTCTCCTTTCTTTCATTAACATTATCGTTTTTTACCTCATTAAAGCTCAAGCTAAACACAAGATGGCACTTTAAATTATCTTCCTTTTTATTCAATTATACTATAAAAATAAGTTAAGAGTTTTACTCACTATACAAAACCTTCACCGCCACTAGAAGAACTCTCCTTTTTATTCCGTCAGTTCTGCAGCGAGAAATTTTCCTCCTGGAAAAAGAAGAAATTTCACTTCGTTTAAATTTATGGAAGAAGATAATAGTTTTTTTTAAAAAAAAGTACTCATTTTCCTTATTTTCCAAAAAAATATGGACGTAAAAGAGATTTTTTTAAAAATGACGCACAAATATGATGAGCTTTATTATGTCAAACACAGGTATTTTTTGATTTGTAAAAAAAATTAAATTTGGAATTAAGTTTATTAAAAAAATTCTGTTTTTATGATAAAAGGAATACCACAAATATTTAAGTCATTTATTACTTTATAAGGATGGTTTTTATATGCATGAAAAAAAGCATTAAAGAAAATTAATTCACTATAAAACTTAAAAGAGGGGTTTAAGAATACTCAGTTCTAAGAAAAGATGAAATTTGCTTAAGAGTTTGGTTTAAAAGGGAGAAAGAAGTATTTTAAAATGTAAGTGAAATGAATTTTGCAGAGAATATGAAAGCAATAACAAGAATAAGAATTATATTTAACTCGAAAATTGAGGTCGCTAAGATTTGTGCTTTTATAAACTTGAGTGTACTTTATATTTGAGGGTTTTTACAATGGCCAAATACAAACATGGTACATAAACAACATAAGGGGAAAGAAGTATTTTAAAATGTAAGTGAAATGAATTTTGCAGAGAATATGAAAGCAATAACAAGGATAAGAATTATATTTCCTTCGAAAATTGAGGTTGCTAAGATTTGTGCTTTTATAAACCTGAGTTTACTTTATATTTAAGTGTTTTTACTATGGCAAAATACAAATATGAAGTAAATAACGTACAAGTAGTCATCGACTATCAGCTGTTCGTCTAAAATAAATAGTATCGGGTTAATTAATTTGAGCTATACTTTATCTCTGCAAATAGAATAATTACTTTAAATTATAGAATAATTACAGAGTATCCTGATTGGCTACTATACATGAAAAGAGACGAAATAAATTTATTATTACGCTCGCAAAGTGGTAGACACTCTGTATAGCCGACCATTCCGCCACTATTGAACGAAGTAGAACCAACATTTTTATTAAGTAGAGAATATTAATTGCGAAATCGATCCAACTGTTTAGGTTGGAAGGGGGAGGGATTGTAATCAAAGCTTTATAAGCCAGATAACATCCTCAAGATTGAGTGGTTATCTTTGTCTTGTGGCCATGTTATCTGACTACCAACTATAAGGTCGCGAGTTCGGGCCTAGCTATTGTCAATCGTAATATTGGTGACCTAGGACAATGTAAATAAATTTTAAAAAAATCGCAACATCGCGCAGCTGTTGAACAACACATTTAAAAAAAGGCGATAAATTATCAGCCAATGAAAAAAAAAAAATGAAGCTGATAAATAACCAGCCAAACAAAAATTAATGGGTAAGACTCAGTAAAAAGACTCAATAGCCAATATGATCACCACTAAACAGCAACAAAATATCTTTCGTCTCACCTCTCACTGGAGGGGGAGTATTGTAGTGGACGCTTTATAAGCAGATAACATCTTGAAGATTGAGTGATCACTTATCTGGTCACACTCTGGTCAAGTTATCTGGCTACGAACCATAAGATCGCGAGTTCGATCCTAACTTTCACCAGAAACAAGAGGGTTACATCAAAGTTTGCGACACTGGAGGGAAAAGCAAGGCGGAACTGAGCAAACGACTATTGACGATATATTTAAACGGCTTCAACTTTCCTGTAATAATAATAAAAAAGATTTTCAGTAAAATATAAATAGATAAAGTGATTGGGGAATCGGCTCTATGATTTTCTTAATTACTTTAAATAGATGATTTTGAATGAACGAAGGATAGCGATAAAAAGTTATACTGAGTGTTGTGATTCGTAACACCACTTTCGTTTTCGTAATCAGTTTATTTTTATCCAAACATAAGACAGAGAATTACATGCACCAATTTACAATGATAATAGAAACTGATGAGCGCATGTATTCTATAACCAGCAAATTTGATACAAATAAGCCAAACCGTTGACTTAGAGCTAGCAGAATTGGTGCAAATGCTTTTTCTTTATTGAGGGGAGAAATGAGTACCTGGGTTTTTGGGGGTGGGGTGGAGATCTTAGCTAACTTTAATGGAGATTTTAAAATTCTCTCATAGCCATAAATTAAAAATCGGTGAAATTTTAAAATTTAAATATAAAAATTAAAACAATACTCAAAATAATATATAGAGTTCGCCCAACGTGCACTCTCACTCGCCAACCCCATGTTGTTCTTTAAGCATGCATGTCTTTAGGCTAGTGGGTTTCTCTTCACGGATTGACTCCCTTCCACAAGAAAAAATAGTGAATGGAAACAAACTGTTTTAAATATATGATGAACAAAACCTCAATTCTAAATAATTTTTTTAATCATTAGTTAAAATTCAGAAGATATCAGTTCTAAATTTTAACATTTAAGGCAGAAATGACGAATTAAAATCTGATTTTTAAAAAAAAAAAACTTAAACTAAAACTTTCTTAAAACCGTTACAACTTTTTTTTTTGAATTTGTAAAATCTGATATCGTTTTACTTCCATTATTATTTTTAAAACAGAATTCTTGATTAACGTGGATATTATAGAAGTAATCAGCCGAGAGACTGAAAATTCCCATTAATCGGAAACGTTAAAAAAGCCAGAAAGCTATTCATTTATATTGCCAGAAAAAGTATAGCTTTATCTATATCTATACTTATAATAAAGCTCAATGTGTGTGTGTTTGTGTTGGCGCTTTACAGGCCAGACCGTTGGACCTACAGCTATCAAATTTGGTACATGTACACCTTGGAGGTCGGGAATATGCACCTCGGAGCCCTTTTTTTTCGAATTTTTAATTAGAATTTGAATTAATGAAAATTTAAGTGAAATTTCGACGTTTTTCCGCTATAACTTCCGAAAATATTATCGTACAAACATGATTTTAACATCAATTTAAAGATTTAAAAAAAAAAGCTTTCTAATGGTATCAGTGTTTTAATGTGTAACTCCAGTTTCTATTTTTAACGAATTTTTAAAGAAAAATTTTAACCGTTTTTTTTAGCACGTGACTGTATAAAATAAAATAAAACAATGCTGGAAGTTCAAATAAAAAAACAACTATCATCGCAAATCAAAACTAAAGATATGCAACTTTTAGCACGTGACCGGATAAAATAAAAGAAACATAAAATGTGATATTTTCTTAAAAAATAAATGCAAAGCAAAGGTTTCTACAATCGTTTGCAATATCTATATCATTAATTCCATAAATTATTTTTATTTACAGTAAACATGATTGAATTTAGACAAGTTATGCATTGAAATCCCGACTTAATGGCATATTTCTATAATCGTTTGCAATATCTGTATCATTAATTCAATAATTTTTTTCCTTTCTCGCTTTCTTTAAAAAACATATCTAACATTTGGGCAATATCACCGAAATAAACATTTTTAATATTTTGGAAGCATAATCGATTATTATGAGCATTATGATTATTAGAGCATTAAACTCAAAAAGTTTTTCCGAATAAAGTTACCGACTCTTTAACTACTAATAACTGAATTTTTATCATTAACTATTTCTTAAATTTTGGCTAATGAATATGTAATTTAATTGAAAATTTTAGAACGCATTACTCATGACTAACCAGCTGGTCGCCAAAGGCGGCTAGTGTTAAATAAAGGTTTACTTTTCCTTCTTTGCAATCACAACACCGTCAAATGCAATATAAATACTTACTACGACGTAATAAAAAATTTTCATTAAATATTACGAACAATATTGGAAAAACCAACCTGAGCTGTCATCAGTCAGGTGACTCGCTATCTACCAATCACAAAGCGAATAAAATGCATTATTTACATAATTTTTTTGTAATAGATATAATTTAAAATGGGATTATAGCCTTTGTCGCTCCATATCCCAAAATATTCAAGATAATTTAAAATGCGATTGAAGTGTTATTCTGCGAATAAAACTCTGTTATTAGAATGAATTAAGAAAAAGGCGACGAATGAAATATATTTAAATTATTGGTTCACAAAATAAATTATTATCCTGCGAATCGCAATAAAATAAATTTATTGGATACCCCTTAAAAATATGAAATGGAAAGGAACAAAAATCATGAAATCAATAATTTATTATTGCCGCAGATAGCATATACATGAAACTTGCGCAGCATTTAATAAAAACCAAAAATAAGAATGAAATATTGACTTTTTTGATGGAATACATAATTATGCAATAAACTCTAAGTCAGAATAAATCTCGTAGCCACTGGGCACCTGTGTTATTATGAGCCTATCATTAACTGTGGCGTAGACTATGGAAAACATTTGCGCTTGGCACGTTTTGACAGCTATGTGTTTGGCAAACGTAGCTAGGAATATATAATCATATTAGTGCTTAGAATAATTGTTGAATCATGCAGATTGTTATATAAATCACAGAATGCCATTTATTAACTTGTCTAGTAAGGTTAAGAGTTTTTTTATTTACTAGAAGAGGTGCCCAGATAGAGAGCTGCTATCCTGTTAACAATATTTCGGATTTGTTTCCTATAGATAAACTAATAAAGGTTGTCATACAAATCTTATGCCCATTAGCAGAATGCTTTGAAAAAAGGTACTTTTCTGTTATACGGGCGCAAGATGCCGCCAATGAGAGCTAAACGCGAGTCAAGTCGCCGAGAGAAGCAAATAACAAAACAAATATCGCCAATGTGAACAAAACGCGAACAAAGTCACCAAGTGCGGGAGCTGTAAAAACGGGCTTAAACGTGAAATTTGACGTAATTTTGCATTTTTTGGCGATTTTTCACTTTTTTCATTTTTGTTGCGCCATATAACGGAAAAGTACCAAAAATAAAAATTTTACTTGCAATACGCGTTAGAAGTAAATGTCTAGTAATATTAAAATTTTGTTTCCCTGCAGTTGGATCGTTCTTATCCATAATGTTCACCAACACTCAAATTCATTATGTTCAGAAAACTAGTAGCTGAAATTTGTTTGAAACACATAAGATATCCTTATTCTATTGGGCACGTGATCACTATTCCAAATTTGCATATTTCTATAAAATTTTGTACTAAAAACTAATCAGAGATAGCCTTTCTGTATGGTAATCTGAATCTGAGTTAACATGATAATTTCTTAAAAAACGAAGAAATTTGGTTGGAAAAAATTTGGTACACAATAATATCTAAAGTGTAAATGTGTGCCAAGTTTGGAACCAAATTTGTCAAAGTTTTGATTGCCTTTTCATCTATTCTTTTACAAGCATCTAAGCGCGATAATTCAAAAAAGAAATGGATACTTTTCCGTTATACGGGCGCATCACCAAAAAGTCGCCAAATAACCAATAGTCGGAAAAAGTGAAGTGTTGCCAAAAAAATGAAATATAACGTCAAATTTTACGAAGTTACCCTTGGCGACTTAGTTCGCGTTTTCTTCAAACTGGCGACATTTGTTTCGCCAATCCCTTCGCTTGGTGTCTTGCGCTTGGCTCACATTGGCGACATCTTGCGCCCGTATGACGAAACAGTACCAAGTAAGAGTTTAAATAGATAAAATTCGGTACTTGATTTTGCGACTGTAAATATAATTCTGTATCAAATACACATTTGGTTCTTCGATATTTGCTGATAAACCGAATTCAAATAATCTTCAGAGGCTACAAACTAATTGTGATTATAGATTTTAATTATTTTTCCCTAATAATGAACGGTTAATAATGCAAATCCAATTTATTAGATAATATGCGAGAAAGTTTCAAGGAGATCATTTCTTCTAGTTTCATTTAATGGGAACATTTTTTTTTTAAATTTATAGTGACTGATATTTTAAATTGTTGAAACTTTAATACGTAGTGTCATTTGTGGACTTATTTTTATAATTTCAAATAAATGATTTCAGTAATTTCTTGACGAAAAAAAAAAAAATAAAAAAATCACGACTTAAAATTCAATCTGTATAAAACGAATTTTCGATTTTTTTTTGTGTGTGTGATCAACAGTTTCTAAAGTCCAGTTTCCACAAAGAGAGAATAGTAAAATGCGCAAAAGGAATTCAGAATTTTCAGCCGTGATAATGTTATTACAGTTTTTATGGCCATCTGAACGTCTTATCTAGATACTAGTAACGCCACTACTGACTTTTACAGGCCAGAAAAGCACTTAAAAGTAACTTTAAGCTGATAACCTTACAGATAACATGGAGAGATTAGATCTGACCCCACAAAAATCCAAAAAGACTTTTTTACCCTCTTCGGGTAAAAAAATGCCGAGGAACCCTCCGAAGGACGGCTGTAGTCACGGTCACAGTCATGGAAGGACAGAGTTACGTGCCATAATTCAAGAGGCAGAAATGGCGTGGACAGCGCTTTTTCTGCCTCGTGCCTGCACGACCTATTGAATACGTCTTCCCCCTGGAAAGCAAGGGGATTTACGACGCCACTGCAACAAGGGAGACGGATGATGTCAGCATATTTTGCCTCTTGGAGGGGGTGGTTGTGGCTGTTTTTTTTCTTCTTTTCTTTTTATCATTCTTTTCTAAGTCATTGTCCTGGTAGGGTTTGTTTCTACTCAGAAAAAGAACAAGAGAAGTAAGAAACTGAACAGATACTTAGAGGATCGATATCGATGTGCAATAGGGCATTTCATCGATTTTATTCCGCTCGAAGGCTTAATTTAGTGGTTTCTGAAAGTCACCCTTGGGTACCAGAGGGAAGGGTGGGATGATTTGGCTTTTATTCTTTTTTTCTCTCTCTCTCCACTTTTTTACTGCCCATCCCTTCTTCTTCATTGTCTAATGAACAAAAAGGAATGTTGATGTTTTAAAAAAAACGGGGTAGTTGGTCGTTAGACAATGATGTAGTAACGGTATTGTAGAATATCGTTTTAAAGAGCCACACAGATGATAAGTTTTAGTTCTGTACCTTAAAACTAAGCCAGTTTAGAAAACTTAAACTTTTTCAACTTATAAAGAACAGAAAGTAAGCGTATAATTGCAATAAAAGCATCTAGTTTTATCGTTGTTTCGGGGTACTGCAGGATATATAACCTTAGGTCTCGGTTCTACTCAAAGTATAAACTTTTTATAAAAATGAATAGTAGCACACCCGCACTATATATTTTTTCTGTCATGAATTTCCGGACGATAATTCTGAAATACATCAGATAATAAAGGCTATCCAAATATAGTTTTGAGCACTAATGTCGCATTACAGTACAGCCGAAAACATTTGTTAAAGCCACACAATTATACAGTTGTAACAATACATTTATATTTGGCATGCGTGATTTACAAAAAGGAATTTTTCTTTCATAAATTCTTATCAACTTTAGAAAAGTTGACAGAATGGATTTCGATAGTCATGCCGCTTATTTTGCATTGGAAAAGGTCGAAGCAGAAGAACAAGAGATCTTTTATAAACGAAAATGACACTGTCCTTAGAATATAGTTTGTTACAAGATTTGCCATCACAAATAGATAAAAACTTCTTCGTAAAATAGATAAAATTTGAGGAAATTTCAACATTAGAATTTATCAAATATTCACAAACGGCAAAGAAAATTTTCTTAGCAGTTCTTAATGTTTCTTACAAGTGATTTCAATCTGATGGACATCTAATTTCTATACCATTAATAAAGAAAAGAGGAAAAAAAAAACAATTTATATATTAATTGGCATTAATGATAACAAATCATTGATTCGAATTCGAAATTCTGATGAATCTCCACATTTTAGACCTCTATGATTCTGAAAAACACATTTTTGGAAAATGTTCATCAGTTAGTTTGTCCGTGACAAGGATAACTAAAAAAAGCTTTGGGCTGACCGAAAATTAAGTATACTGTCACATGAAATTAGCAAGTTTTTTTAAATCAAATTTTGATTAAAATATGTTTAGAGAAAATCCGTTTGTTCGGCTGTTGGAGAATAAGGTAAAACGGTAATTACAAAGAAAAGAAAATACATAGATAAAATTCAGCATGCAGAGTTAACATCTCTAGTATAAGTGCTTAGCAAATTTTTAGCGAGATACAACAGCGGGTCGATTGTTTGTCAGTCATTCTTTTTATAAACATGTAAATGCTATAATTCAAAAAAAAGCAATGACTTAAACATGTCAAATTTTGTAAATGGTTTTGTAACTTTAAGTGTAGTTTTATGCATATTTCTGCTTCAATAAAGTTGGGAAGAACGCGTCTGAAATATAAATTCGATTTTTGCATACATTGGGCCACATTCCAAGATAAAATCTCCAAAATACTCGCCAAGAGTGGTAACAACAGTTCAGCAAGAAAGCTAAATTCCCGCCAAAAAACTTCGTCAATGCCGCTCACTAGGATAACCTCTCTATTAAGAAGTATACGAGAAAGTTTTGGAGAGACCACTCATACTTGTTTTAAAGGAGGCAAATGCAAGTTAATCTCGGAAAAATGATTCCTCCAAATTATAATACCAGTTATTGAATGAGAAGGAATGAAATATAAAAATGTAAGATAAATTAGTTCTGAAACTATTGATAATCGCATCATTTTGAATATGCTGATGTGTAAGCTAATATACAACCAACACTGCATGCAGTTCTTAAATACTAGATCTGAATTAAGAATATATTTTTTATATTAAGAATTCACTCTCTCAGAAGAACCGTCTCAACCAATCTTCACCAAGCCTAATGACAATAATAAGCATTGTAATTAATGCATCTTTCATAACGGTCTTTAGATGAATGATCGATTGTTTCCACGTGATTCAAGATTCCGATTAAATAATCGATTCTTTGCACGATTCCTGCACCCAGATTTTTTCCCCTTGCATTTACTTCCTGACTACCTCTGCTAAGTTTTCAATATTCTGCTGTTGCCATTGGAAAAGCAACAAAAGTCGTCGTATTATTCTGAGGCAAAAATCGTAATTGTTGCTAATTATGAGATGGCAGCAGCCGATAAATACATCCGATTCTTTCATAAGAGCCTCACCCAAAATATTTGTAGGCAATATGTTAGCTAAGAAGGATTTATTAAAAAGGAAGGCTTTATTCCAATAGGTTTGTCATTTAGGGGTTTGGAATAACTGCCAGATGTACTCGGCGACACATAATTCTTACATTATTTTTAGAAATTCTGCTTTTTAGAATAGTCGCATGTATAGTTCAAGTATATTATATTATTTGGTGCTTGCATGCACTTTAATCAACGACATCTATTGATTAAAATGCGATATATAATGCGATATATCTATATAAGCGACAATGGTTTTGTGTTTTACAAATTTACATTATTATATTACATTGCCTAGTATCATTGAGGTATTCAGTGTATAAAGATCCCAATTGCATTTCCGACGTTTATTGCCTTTTTTGTTGTTGTTGTTCGATTCGAAAAAATTGCTGTCGAAGCCAATAAGACACGGTTAGAAACTTTTGATGCATCTGCTTCGTCAGTTATCAAATGTCGTATTCGGTTTCAACGATTTAAGAGTGGTGATTTCGATGTCAGTGATAAAAAAGCTCTGGGGGAAAAAATTTCGGAGATAATCAGTTGTAAGATTTATTGGACAAAAATTGGAAAAAATTATAGAAAATGATGGAAGATATTTTGATTAATATATATTGTACCAACTTTTCTCAATAAAAGCTTTTTAAAAATGAAAGAATGATCAAAATACATGCAAGCACCTAATAATTGTTACAGGTTCTATAGTTCATTCTATAGTTCTTTCATTTTTATTAAACAGAATGAAACATTAATCGCAGACAGTTTTGAGAAGTTAAAACCATTTTATAGAACTTTTTTTACCTTTATTCGTAATTAAATTTAATGTTGCAGACGAAATAGGAAAAACTGTTGCTTCTCTATGTAGATTATTGTTTTGGTTAAAGTAAAATTTAACTTTCCAAGAATGGCAATAAAGATCCTCTGGTTAAAAATGTAAATTAATAAGCGAAAGATGGAAAATGAAATTTTTTAATTTTTGTTCATCCAATTGAACTAACCTAATGGCCTGGATTAGTTTGGGAAAACAGAGCAAAATAAAAATAAATAGATAAATAGTATATAAAAAAAAGTAAAGTAAATTAAATGAATTATAAAAACACTTCATAAAATCGCCTGTAATTGATGTTGCATTAAATTTATTGGAAACAAAGATAATAATACGTACAGAAATAAAACAAACACCAAGTAACACAACCTATGACGTTTTTCAATTTTTAGATATTAATTTTAATTTTCTTTTCCACAAACATCTGAGAAAAAACGATAAAAAATTGGTTGTTTAAGTTAATTAATTCGATAATTCGCAAGGTGCAAGTCAGAAAAACTTATACAAAAAATTTAACGCCCAATTTCGTGTTAAAACGTTAATTTATCAAAGAAATGTGATCTTTAACAAATGGTAGCCGAATAAGAAAAACTATTCTACTCACCTAAAAAGTTCGAGAAAAAAGAGGCAAATAACAACAAAAATTAACGGCCACAAAAAAAACCCATGACAACGAACAATGTTTAAGAGCGGTAGGTGCAACTAGGAGAACATCGATTACTTTTATTGTAATCGTAATTTAAACGCCTCAAAGAAACCCGAAGAAGCACTCGAAGAAATTACATTCAATTTTAAAAGGCGGCTTAGGTCAGGGGGCGCTTCCAATTATGAAAAGAGAAACATAATTTACGAGCCAACTTTTAACTATGGCGCTACTTAGTTTGGCGCACTTGCGTTAATGAGGGCCGACTTGTGACAGATAAATGCTGTCATTCTGCTTCCAGGCGAGCGCCAAAAGTGCGCCTTTTTATTTTACCCGGTGCTTTATTTTTTCCCGGTACACTTCAGCGGGGTGGAGTAAGAAAGAGGAAAAAAAATTAAATAAATAAAAGGAGTGAAGATCCTCTTTTAACTCGGCTAACAACGAACTCATCACCATAATTTTTATTTTTATTCGCGCCCTTTTTTTTTAGTGGCACGCTTTATCCGAGCTCTGCCGCCCGTAAACGTGCATATAAACAGTCATCTGTCTGATGAATGTGTGACAGTTTGTTGCTAAAGAAGCTACACAGAGAAGAATTTTTCTTTTGGAAGAGTGGCATCGGCGATATCATGTGTAGCAGCTTTGGCTCCAGAGCAGGGAAAATTAAGCAGGTTTAGAGCGTTCTTGGCTACTGGAATAACTTTTTAAATTGCTAGACTAATTTAGTGAAGGTTAGAGCCGTCTTTGGTGATCAAATGTTCAGCCATCACATTAATAAGAGTTTTAATTTAATTATAACAATGAATTTAAAGAGTTAAATTTTATCAGAAAAAAAAAGTTTTATTTTCATTAGTTAGTGAAGTTTGCAAAATGCTACAAATAAATTGTCTTTAAAAATTGTGAAACTCGGTCCAGTTATTCAAGTTGGATTGAGCTTTTCTTTTGGAAGAGTGGCATCGGTGATATCATGTGTAGCAGCAGGTTTGGCTCAGGAGCAGGAGAAATTAAGCATGTTTAGAGAGTTCTTGGCTACTGGAATAACTTTTAAATTGCTAGACTACTTTAATGTCGGTTAGAGTCGCCTTTTGCGATCAAATGTTCGGCCATCACATTAAGAGTTTTAATTTAGCTATGCCAATCAATTTGAAGAACAGCGTTTTGTCACAAGAAAATTTTTTTTTATTTTTTACTGGTTAGTGAAATTTGCAAAATTCTAAAAATAAATTTTCTAAAAAAATTGATAAAATAGATCTATCTATCGAAATTTAATTTTTACTTCTGCATATAAGTAGTATGGAGAAAATATAGCAATTGTCAAAAAATTCGAACTCGAAATTTTAACGAATCGTTGTGTTTTTAAACCTCTTCAAATTCGAAAAATACATTTAAAAAAGTATCTTTCGGTCTGTCTGACTGCGACAGATAAACGGTTGGATTCGGATAAATGAAATTTGATATGTGGTCTTTATATCAAATTTACATATTTCAATAAATTTTTCAGGAAATCTGTCAGGTAGTATGGATATATATTAACACGATAACTACAAAACGGAAAGAGATGATAAAAATTTGATGCACATTATTAACATTTATTGTCTAGACATCTTTCAAATTTTGAGCTAAATCCAAGAAGGGTTTGACTGTCTGTCGATTTGTACTTTCAGAAACCTGTAAACGTGATAAATTAAAGATGAAATTAAATATCACTTAAAATGATATGGGCGTCCCGGGTTCTAGCATGGTTGTTCTTCTGTGTTTTATCTGTGAGCTGTATGAATGCCCTCCCCCCCCCAGTAAAAAGGGGTAGTGCAAGTGAATGTGAAGTAAGAAAAACGGTCAAATCGTACTCTTGACCCTTATTTCGGCTTAAATCGCTGACAGCTTTCTGTCAGCTGGCTTGTAAAGTGCCATAAATAACAACAAGAATATGTGATTTTGTGATTATATGTGATTTTGTTAATATTTAGTTTTATGTCAAATTTTTAACTCACGGTTTTTTTTAAAAATTTTTTACAATCAGTAGAGATTAATCGTCATATAATAACACGACGAATAATGCAAAAATACTAAGCTCATATGTCAGGTTAATATTTCGCAACTACTTTAAACCGATGCCATGCAAAACATTCCGTACGATAAATGGCCTTTATTTGACAGTTAGCGCGAAAGTTTGGGAAATATCTCTCCAGCTGGTTTACTTTACTTTCGGAATTACATTTTTTAAATCTATAATGTAGAATGGGATTTAGTTAGAAAGAAAATAATAAATATTCACTAAAAAGATAAATATTATGAAATAGTTTGTTTCATTTAAAATTAATAAAAAAAATTCATCGTAATTTATTTGACTTATGTAAGTCAATGCCCCTCAGTTTTTTAATGCTTTGCTATCTATAACAGATACAATTGATTTTAAATTTATATATTATATTATGTATTGGTAAGATTGTAGCAGTTATAATAAAATCATCTGTGCGAAATCTTGGAAAGAAAACCAAACGATTCTTTTAATTGTTATTAGTTTTATTTTCAGCAGTAAGATTTAAAAATATTTTCGTTATGGAGTCGAAAAGAATTTATTTATATAATTGGTAATGACAGTTTTATTGAATTATTTAGATTGGTTGAGTAAATAAGTTCAGATTGAAATCAATTTTAATAGTATCAAAGTCTCTTGCAAAATTCTCAAAAAATACCAAAATTAAATATGTATGCAGTGTTTTAAGCGCAATCCCAATTCTTTTTCGTATTTTTTACGAATTAAGGATTAAAATAGTCATTTTCCACAAATAATTTTTCTTATAATTCGTTTATATTAAGGTTTAAGTTTTTTCAAAAAATTATATAGTTCTTACTTTAAATAATTTTTTTTGCATCCGACACAATATTTGCAATCATCAATATCTTTATCTTAGAAATTTTATAATTTTTTTTGTTAAATTCGTATTTTTTTTCTGAAGAAGACAATCATTAGGAGATTTTAAAAAATTATGTAAGCAATATTATTCCGTGCACAATAAGAAGGGAAATTGCAAATAAATAAATAACACCATAAATTCGAGATCTAGAAACAAAACATTTTTGCTAAGAAATTACTAACAAAATCTTAAATATAATTACTTACCCGCATCTTTTACATTATTTTAAAGTCAGAAAACATTTAAACTCAACAGAGATACAAACTACAAAATTTTTAACATTTAATTACGTCAACAACTCGTCTGAACAGCCGAGAAATAAAGTGCTCTACAACATGGGACCTGACTGCTTAATGCAACATCCATATTCGTTATACTCTCATTTCGGATGAAGAATACTCGTTCAAGATACGGTAGTCGTGTAGTTTCTATTATTACAGCCAACTGAGCAGGTGGGAGGCAAAGGGGGGAGAAAGTATCATGGGGGGGGAGGTGCCACGGCCTTGCCTTAATTGCTACTTCGTTTTTCCAGTAGCTAACCAATTTTTTTACACGATGTTATTTATTACGCGGTGTTTTCACAACCCTTAGTTAAAAAAAAAGTTTTTTTTTTCACTTTTTCCCATCCCTTGAACAGTCTTCCACTCACGCCGAGATACATATCTCTCAAGAAAGAGGAGACCTAGCGAGCAGGCGCAAGATACAAAATTAAACAGAGGTCGCAGGTTCCCAGGAATGACAAAAATATGCCGCCCACAGAGCTAAGAAAACAATTTTTAGTTGTGTTTTAAAAAAAAAAATGCGATTTTTTTTCTCCCCGTGAATGTTGACATATGTCGGTAACGAGATTCTTTTCTAAATTAATTATTCTTCAATTGCGTCGTTAGTCGCAGACTTTGAAATTAGAGTGGATGTCACATGACAAGTACATTAATATCGTTCCTCAACAACAAAAACTTCAATAATGTTGGCTTGGTTAAACCAACGTCTCGCTTTAAGGTATCCGGCTACGTTAAAAACGCTGGTTATCGACCACATTGGTGAATTTTTTTTAAAATTGTTATTTCGTGTAGCTCAAACTTTCCTCTTTCCCAAACAGTTTTTTAGAAAAAGGAATGCCTGACCATGGTCACATATTTTTCAGCTAAAATTTGTCTTTAATAACAATTTTCTCAAAACTTTAATGTTCGTAAAAATTCTCCGCTCTTAACATGATAGCTCAAAAACTAATAGAGGTATTTAAATAAAAACTTTAGTGTGTTTTTAAATAATATGGGCAATGAAATAACCAAAATTTGTATTTTTGGTGAAATATTTTTTCATTTATAAGTGTTTTTAGAAAAATGAAGTTGTGAATTTATGGAAAAAAATGCATATATGCGTACATTTTTACCCATAAATTCTTTGAATCTCTGAATTTTTCTCAGGTTGTGGTTCATTTCATGCATCACTATATTCTATAACTTATGTGCAAAGAAAAATAGGATTGCTGCATTACAATTTTGGGCAGAAAGTTAACCGTTTTGGTTAAATTTCATTAAAATTTATTAACAAAATTTCTATTTCTCAAAATATATTTTCAAATAATTTATTTTTGTATTTATAGTATTTTGTATTATAATTGACAATACATCTAAAAACCATAGGTTCAAGCAATTTTTAAAAAACCAACTTTTTCAAATTTTTTCTATCGAACGTGGGCGGATACCTTAAAGCAACCCTAGGGCTATTTCAGGACGGACCTCGTAATTTTGAGTTCCAATCGGATAACGAGGATTATACCTGGGCTAGTACACCTTTGTTCAAATTTCCGCAACACTCCGGGGGTCATTCAGCCCTGATGATTTAGTTTAGTTGCATTAACGCCATGTTACATTTAGTTACATTAACGTCTTAAAGCAATACCAGGGCTATTTAAGGATGGACCTCGTAATTTTGAATTGCAATCAAATAACGAGGATGATACCTAGGCTAACACACTTCCTTTAAACTTCCACAACACACCGGGCCACTCGGCCAAGATGACTTTGTTTATTTACATTAACACCATGTTTTAAAGCAATACCAAGGCTATTTTGGGATGGATCACGTAATTTTGAACCGCTGTCTGTTGATGAGGAAGATTCCTGAGCTTACCTTCCCTCTTCAAACTTCCACACCATACCAGAGGGAGGAAATGACTACGATGAATTTAACCAGCACCAGATCCGCTTATAGAATGGTTCTTCGGAGTAATCGGGCGTCCAACCTGAAACCCTTAGGTTCCGTAGCCAAGATTTTATTACTAGCCTGCAGCTGCATGTTCAATAATATCTATTTTTAAAGATGCAGATTACTCTCCTGTATTATAGAGTATGCGAGAAAGTTATAGGAAGACCACTCCCAACGGTAGCACATAAGAATGGTATTTAATCATAATCTAATCTTCGTACTTTATTTGTATATTTTGTATTCAAAAATCAAGCATTTGAAACTATCATGCAACACGAGCAAATCTGTATTTATTTATAAATCCCCCTTAGATAAATCAATAATTACATGGCAAGAACATTACAGCTATTAGTGTAAAAACAAACCAATTTTTTTTCTTGTTGAAAATGAGACGAAAACATGCCAAAAATAAAATCCACCCGCTCAGCTGTCGGCTAAACGACAAATCCAATCCTCTCCCGCTATTTTAGACCTCAGTGAAAGCGAAAAGATCTATTAAAATAAATAAAATCTTTTCAGCTGCTCTGAACGAAAGAAGAAAAAAAAGCAGCGCAGAGAAAACTGTTTGGGTAAATCCGAGCGATGTTTGAATGCTTGTACTTTGAATATGTGCGGGGGAAAAAAGCGCCAAGCACGTAAATTTTAATTAAAGGGTTTATTTTGTGAAAGAACAGTTGCTTATATACCAGTACTTTTTTTTTTCTTTTCATAATGATTTTTTATTCCTGCTTTGCTCCGTCTTGCTCAACGGAGCGGAATATTTTTTTCCCGCCTTTTTATCGTAATCGCAAGCCTTTTGAAATTACGATCTCCTAAATCTGGAAAAGTCACCTGGAAGGATTAAGTTAGCTACTTGCTGATCGCTTTTCGGTGCGAATAGATTTGGTGCGAAAGTAGAGTTATTTACTTTTGTATCTGAGATTTTAAAGGGATCATTTTATTCAGGCAACAACAAGGCTGTTATTTTTTTAAATTTTTTTCTTCTATCGTTCTTTACTTTATCTTCAGGTTTCTGAAAAAAAAAAATCCAACAGATGCATCTGTATTCAACATTTCAAACGTATTTATTTGATTTGTAAAAGGTATCTCATCTCTACTGACTACCATTCTGGCAGTAATGTTTTAGTAATCCTGTTAAAAAAAAACCACATAACAGCTGATAAATTTGAGTTTGTAAAAATGAAGTGTTATAGGATAGAATAAAGTATTGCAGAAGGGTGGAATTAAATAAATAAATTTTAAAAACGCTTTTTAAGTTGCTATAATTTTATTGAATCTGAAACAAAAAGGTAGAGTATGTTATTTGGAATATAACATACTCTATGTATGTGTGTATGGTATATGGATATATCTATGTGTATGGTATATGGAATAAAATATAGAGCAAATGACCGCCACGGCTTTGATGGTGCATCTACATTCTTTTGTCAAAAATTTAAATGAACATTTTGTATAAATGCATCTTAATTTCGCTGATGCAGCTTATTGTTTGCTCTTTTAATGCGCGCATACTTATAGGCTTGTTGGCATAGACATTTGAATTTAAATAACCAGATAAAAGTAATTTAATGGTGTTAAATCATACGATCTAGGAGGACAATTCTCAAATTGTCGAACTGTGGCAGGCAGACTTTCGTTAATTTGAAAATATCGTTCAACTCTGGAAATGAGTTATTCTGTGGTGTAACGCTCTATTTTTACAAACCCTAAATTATCAGCTGTAAAATGCTTTTTTAATCGGACTGCCAACACTTTACAGCACACATGGTGGCAAATTCAAATCTTGTTTTAATTTTACTTACACCTTCTATTATTCTTGAAAAGATGTAAATTTGCGTACGATTATGTAAGCACTTTTTGAAACACTCTTCTAAAATTCTGTGTACTTTTACCTCTCCGATAACATAACAGCATTTCAAAAGATTCAGAAATTAATTATCAATTGACTGTTTAACGTTAAGAAAATTCTGATTTTATAAAAGGTCTGCTATCTAGTTGCGAATTTATAAAAATATTGAATATAAAATTTCACAATATTTATAATAATAAAGAAAAATATAAATAATAATAATAATAATAATAATGATTTTATGAAAAATAGCCATCAGATCACAGTTAGTAAATCATGAGGTGCTGAAAAAAGTACAATATGAAAATGAAATTTTGACTATAGCATAAAAAGTAAGATTTTAAGCAGACTTAAAAAATTAATAATATATATTACAAATATGACCAAAATTTTAATTTTCTAGAGAGTATTTGTATCAGAATTTAACAATTTTGTGTTGCTGTTTCTATGGCATTTGTCATAGACAAGCCTACTGACAAAGTCAGCGATTTTAAGCCCAGAGAACGTCTTTTGTATCAGTAATGCCACCTAGGGCCAAGAGAAGTCTTAGTCACTCGCTTGCACAACTTTTTTTTTTACAGAGGGGGCACATTCACACACCTCATAGAGAGAACGCAAATGAAGAACAACCATGCCCGAACCGGGACTCGAACTTAAGTGCTCAGATCACGGTGGAGACACGCTACCGTTATACCCTGTGTTGGTTTCCAATCTTTTATTTAAAATTATATTCCGTTATTATATTACTATTCTTTACTTATATAATAATATAAAATAATAATATAATATTCATAATTTTCATGATAAAAATATTTTAAATATTTCTATTACGCAAAATGGTACGTTCATTAACTAAGAAATACAAAATCACACTTTAGCAAATCTAATAGTAGAAGAATGAAAATTAATTCTGGTATAAATTCAGAAGATATTCTTAATATGCGATATATGTTTATCAATATAATAATATTAAACATATTAACAATTGTTTAACAAATAGAAACATTTTTATAAAAATATCATCCAAATTAACCAGTAATTTGACTTAAGTGAATAGAGATTAAAAGTAATTTGGATCTTAGAAAAATAGTAAAAAGAAAACATTCTGCAGCGAATATGTGGAAAAAAAAATTATAATTTTTAATATAACGATGATAATTAGAATAAACAAATTTTCTTTCATTAATGGAATAATTTTTATATACTTTATCTAAATAAAAACATGGTAATTTGTACATTCTGAATTGATTTAATTGTTATGATAGACAATTAAATCAATTGAGAATGTACAAAGATAATTTTATTCCTTTAATAAAAAATGAAACAGTGTTATCTGTTTAACAATGCAAGATTTAAATATTTTTATGGGAAATGAATATGAGATATCATTGTTATTTTTTATACAAACATTTTCTTTTAAAAATACTCAAATAAATAAAAATATTTTGTCACGATTAAGATGTAAAAAAAGTGTTTTCAAGTATTATCTCATTAAATTATAATTGCTCGAATATCGTCTGCTAATTTTTTGCACTATTTCTTAATACTAAGCTAAAGAATATGGCTTCATAGTTTTTTTTTAAAAAATCAACCAGACATTTATATATTACTCTGAATCATTACAATGGTATTATACCTTTCGCTACTAATTTTTTTTGGTTTACTTTAATATTCTAATTTTGTGTTTTATTTAATATCATACATTTTGTCTAGTATATTCTTAAAAAGAAAACAACAGACGAAGGCAAAGAAATTTTTTAATTTATGTTTGTTTTGTCGCTTTGTTACCCATTTGTTAGTTAAGTTCATAACTTGTGTGTTAGCTTTATTTCTTTTTTGTTTAATTTATTTTTACTGTGTGTATCACTTGATTTTTTTTGTGTGTTACTTAACTGATTATGCCTTATTAATATGCAAGTTTTGCTTATTTATTTTCGACTTTTGAAAACTGCAGTAAAAAGATTTTTTTGCTATTCTTAATTTTCTACTTTGGTATTTTTTTATAGAATCCTTTTTTCTTCGCTGCTAAGACGGTTCATTGACTTTTACGAAATGCTGCTTAGTTTAATAATTTCTGAGAATAATCAAAGCCTGATTAAGCTACTGGGACATCCATAGGCAATGCATATCTTGGGGATCACTACCTTTTCAATCTGTTTTAATAGTTTAGTTTGGAGTCATTTTAATTTTGACAAAAGGAAACAGAAACACGATAAATTGAAGACCATTTTCTTAAAAAGTTTCCCCAGTATACAGCATATAAAAAAATGCAGAAGTTAAATTGAAAATTAATTTTTAAAAATAGTAACAAAATAATTATAAATCTTCTTTAATAGAATCTAAATAAAATTTCATAAAAGGACAGAACATTTATTAAAATTTTGGAACAACACATTTTTTTAGACTTATAAAATGACTGAAATTTAAATTTGCGAATGATTTTTTTATACGAGATATTTCTATAATATTTTTCGAAAGTCAATTTCAAACATACCAATTTAAATAACAGAGTTTTTTTGAATTTTTACGAGTTACTTGGACGGTGATGGTAATGAGAAATAAAAGCTTTAATTTAGCTAACTGTTCAAAATTCCCTAAAACGAGGCATCGGGCCCTCATAAAGTTGTGAAACTCATAGGTAACTGCCTTTTTTTTTGTCTATCTAATAACTCTTCATTGCCCAAAATGAATAAATATCTTATTTACTGGAAAAAATAACTTTTTAGAAAATATGATAGTAGAAAAACGTTCGATGTCTTCCTTGCAATTTTGTCACCAAATATAATTGTAATTTCTTGAGCTTAATTATTTTTTTAGAAAAACCAAGTGTATTCTTTTTTCTTAAGTAAATTGGGCTTACATTGTCGTCGTAATTACATATGTCGGAAACATTCTTATTCTCTTGAGAAGCAACTAAACTCTAGGTAATTTTAAACGAGGTATGTTTTTTTTCTTTCATTTCCTATGTATGGGTTTCAACAATTTAAACAAGACCTAAGAAGATTCTAATACATTATTGAAAAAGTCAGCAACTTATAAACATTGAAAATTACATGTCTAGACTAGAAAAATAGCAAAAACAGTGCTCCCCTCTTTTTTTTATCAGACGAGAGAGCACAATGACTCCCCCAATAAAAATCAGGTCATACACTGATTATTCCCGGATTCTAAAATCCTCTGCGCTTTTGCGCATGTGTAAGGACGCAGTTTTTTTAAAAAAAAAATAGAAATATTATATCAGAAAAAATTAGTATCCTTGTCTCGATTAGCGATTTTGCCACCAATAAGGTTCTGGTTGTTAAAATAACAACGACAAAAGACTCTTTGGCAAAAATTGGCTAATTTTCCTATATTCACGTCGCCAACAAGATTATTTTGTTGACAACCAGTCAGTATCTATGTAATTTTACACGTAGCATGCTTTTTTTTAAATTTATGTTTTCCAACAAATTAAGTCTGGCTTAAGAAGATTCTTTTACTTTATTGAAAAAAATTTTCGACATCACAATTTTGAAAATCTACATGTCTAGACAATTGACAAAAGTAGCAAAAAAAAAAACAAAAAAAAAAACTCCATTCTTTTTTTAAAGGACTTCAGAAAATTGTCTTATATTGTAATGAAAATCTTGAAACTTTTAAACTTCCAAGAATTGAAGCCTACACGTCTAAAGTACTGGACAAAGAATAGCTAAACAAATAAACAAACTTTGTCAAAGGTCGGCAGATTTTCCAATACCCAAATCGAAAACAACCTTATTTTCTTTTTAAAAAATATCATTTTTTACTTAATTTCAAACACTATATGTTTTTCATGTGCGTACTACATGTTTTTTCAACAAATTTATCCAGACTTTAGGATATTGCCTTATATTATAATGGAAATTTTAAAACTTCTAAGCATTGAAGCCCACAGTCTAAAGTACTGGAAAAAGAGTAGCAAAATAAACAAACAAGCAAACTTTGGCAAATATTGATACATTTTTCTATACCCAAATCGAAAACAACCATATTTTCTTTTTAAAAAATTACCATTTTTTTTACGTAATTTCAAAAACTATGTGTTTTTTTATGTGTTTGTTTTACACTATATGTTTTTTTCAATAAATTTTTCCAGATTTTAGGATATTGTCTTATATTATAATGGAAATTTTACAGCTTCTAAGCACTGAAGCCCACACGTCTAAGGTACTGAACAAAGAGTAGCAAAACAAGCAAACTTTGGCAAAGACTGACACATTTTTCCATACCCAGATCGAAAAAAAACTGATTTTCTTTTTAAAAAATTACAACTTTTTTACGTAATTTCAAAAACTATACATTTTTTATGTGTTTGCTTTACACTACATGTTACAAACTACATGTGTTTTCAACAAATTTATCCAGACTTTTGGATATCGTCTTACATTATAATGGACATTTTCAACATTTCTGTTGAAAATTTCTAAGCATTGAAGCCCACACGTCTAAGGTAATGGACAAAGAGTAACAAAACAAACAAACAAACAAACTTTGGCAAAGATTGACACATTTTTCCATACCCACATCGAAAACAGTCTTATTTTCTTTTTTTAAAATTACCATTTTTTTTTACGTAATTTCAAAAACTATATATTTTTTATGTGTTTGCTTTACACTACATGTTACAAACTACACGTGTTTTCAACAAATTTATCCAGACTCTAGGATATTGTCTAATATTATGATGGAAATTTTAAACTTCTAAGCAATGAAGTCCACACGTCTAGACTACAGGACAAAAAAATGAAAAAAGAAACAAACAGGGGGTGCCGGGGTTTGATGTATTATATTTTACCAGGAAAGGGAGAGTGCATTGAACCCCTTATCAAAAGCACGCCGTATAACTTCAGATTCACATTAAGTATATTAATTACTCGCACAGAAAAATCCATGAGTTAATTAAAATATTTTGCAGGGCCTTGCCTTCTCACTCCATTTTTGAAAAGCGTTTCGAAATCTTTCGTATGAAACGAATTATGAACGGTCGATCATTAAGAACTTAATAAATGCCGTGGGGTGCCCCGCGTTGCGAACACACACGAAGTTATGGAAGCAACACAACAAAAGCGAGCCCGGAATACGGCATGTTGCCAGGCCAATTAAGAGGGGCAGGGAGAGACGCATGTCAGAAATTTAAAGGGTTAGGGGAGGTCGAGAAAAAAAAAGGGTGGTGTTTTGATTCGTCCGGAATAAGACGCGAAGAAAAAGGCAAATAAAAATGTATTCTTAGCTTAATAGGTTTATATTGTCTTGCAATAGAAAGTAAATTGAAAATTTAGTGTGAAATTTTTGACACTTCTTTTGAGTAAATCAATTTAGAAAGAAATTAATAACTGTAGCAATGTTTGAATGGTATTATGCACGATATAGAAGTCCATTCAATGTTAAATTTGTTGCAGAATTCGTGCATTGCAATAAAATTAAGGATACACTTCATAAATAAATAACTCTAATCTTTTTTGACCGAATCTAATTTAGTTGTGTTTCATTATGAAACAAAATAATGGATACTTGATTACTACAGCTTGATCGGTGGTCGGATGATTAAAATAACATTATAAACGGCATTGAACTGTTTGAGTTTAAACTGCAGTAATAAAAGAACGATTTTTGACTATTGATACCCGATTAAAATATCAGAAGATAACCGTAAAAGCGAAAAATTGATGCCTCAAAAGCTCAAGTGCATTTTGAGGTTTCAAAAACCCCAAACGAAGAACAGCATCATGTTTTTACATCATAAAATCACTAAGTGAGCGAAAATAATGTTATTTCTAATGGCACTTGCTATGGACAAGCTCGTAGACGAAATCAGCGAATCTAAGCCAAAGATGCGTCTCTTGTTTTTAGTAATCAAGCGTACGTTTTAACCTACTCACGCATCATATTCGCTTTCACAACCTCTATTTACAGGGAAGGAACATTCACGCATCTCACAGATAGAACAGATGGACACCCATGTCGGAACCTGGACTCGAACCCAGAAAGCCCAGATCACAGGGGAGTTGCGTTACTTTCATGCCAGGAGGCCGGCCAAAAAATTCTCCGAATATTAACCTAATTTAAGATTAAAAACTATATAGTAGCATGTATTATACACTGATTAATATAAAAATATTGTATTTCTTCTGCGTTCTGGCCTAAGTATAGTGCATCTGCCCAGTAATCTGGGTGTCTCGGGTTCGAGCCCTGATTTGCGCATGGTTGCTCTTCCCCCTGTGCTCTATTTGTGAGGTGTGTGAAAGAGCTCTCTGGAAAAAGGGATTGTGCAAGCTAGTATGTGAATGTCATCTTCGTATGAGCTAATAGTCAGACTTCTGACCTCGGTTGTGATCAGCCTTTACCCACAGAAGTTACTGCAAACCACAAACTTGGTTTCAAACCGCTGAATTCGTCAGTGGGCCTGTCTGTGATAAGTGCATACGTAACAACAATAACAGATATTGTATTTCTTTTGTAAAACTTTACGAAATTGAAATAACAAATAATTAGTTAGAAAGCAAGAATAAAAAAATAATGCCTACCAACAGGGCTTAAGGCATCATTTTGAGCCAGTGAAAAACAATATTTCAACAGCTGAATTGAACTGAAGAAAGTGGAATTTATAAATTATCCTTTAACATCAATTTCACACATTCACAACTCCAAATAAAAAAAAAAATGTAATTACTACTATCATACAACATATTCTTAATTTAATATAGATAATTCTATAATAAATATGCCGCAGTCCTGGCATAGGGGTAACATGGTTGTTATTCTGTACTCTATCTGTGAGTATTGTGAATGTGCCCCCCCCCCCTCAGTAAAAATGGGTTGTGAAAGCGAATGCGAAGCATGAAGTAGTCAAGTCGTACTCTTGGCCCTAATTGGCGCTATTGAAAAAATAAGGGACGTTAATTTAGGCTTAAATCGTTGTCAGCTTTCTGTCAGCGGGCAACAGCAACATAATAAATATAATTCTACACATAATTCTTTCCCTGAAACTTATTCTTAATTGTTTATCAGAATGAGACATTTGTTTGCATTAAAGAGAAAAAAAAATACAAGTTAACTGATAGAACAAAATAGTTTTTGAATCTTTTAAAGAAACAACAAAATTAAGGTTCATTAATGTACAACATCAATTTGAAATTATTTAAATTTTGAAATATGCTTAGAATTAAAAAAAAAAATTGTAGTTCAAGAAGTGCATTTTTACCTTTAAGTAATATCATCGCCACATTCGACAGCTGCATCACCGACGGTTGGACCATAATATCGCCAAAGGCGAACATAAAACTTATTTCATTGTTTTGGGAAATAATTTTAGAAAAACGACTGTCGCACACCAACACTAGCTTCACTAAATGCACGCTGGAACGAATGAGAATTTACTTGTAGTAAGTGCGTTACGAAAAGCGTTGCCGCAATGGGTCTGCCCTTAATTTATCACCAAGATTCGACTCGACACCTTTAGGGAAGAAAAAAAATAATCCTTCAAAACCATTTTCTAAAATAATTGTCTCAGGGAGTGGATAAAAAATGGCACCACTTTGAAGTGTGGAATTTCAGTCTTGGGGACGCGACACTGTCAAACCGAAGGGGCGGTTAAGATTTCTTCCTTCGCGGAATCCAATCGGTCAGAGATGAAGAACCTTCTAAGCCTCCCCCCACCCTCCCTATTTAGCGGGGCGCAGGGGGGCGATTTGTTACCTGCAATTCCGCTGACAGCTTTATGGTGGGGATACCGAAACGGTTTGCTATAAATTCCTTACTCGCAACAGATAAAAGAGCGCTCATCCTCGCCAAATAGGGCTTGGGGACGGGGGTGGTGGATTTTATTTCACTTCATACACCCCCTATACATATCCATTCCTTAATAGCCACCCCATCCGAGAAAGGAGAAAAAAAAACAATATCACTACGGGTTATTAAATAAAAAGTAACTGTACCCATAACTCTAATCCCGTTTTTCCCATATATGGAACTTCTGTAATGAAACGCGGTTATTTGTCTTCGTTAAATCGCAATAAACAAAAGAAACGCTTCGCAGAGGGAAGTGGGAGGAAGAAAAAGTGGAAGGAAAAAAAATTGGTGGAAATGGTTTAATGGGCATAACAATTCCATTCCCATTCTGAAGGTAAGGGGTAGGGGGGTGCTTGTGTGTTTTGTGTGTAATGACTTGACCTTTTCTAACGGGGTATCTATCGATTTGAGGAGCGAATAAAAATGAAAATAAACTTTTCGATGTATTTTTGTGCCTTTGATGGCGATGCTATCGGAAAAGGAGTTAGGGGATGGAAGGTGAGGACACTGAAGGTTTTTTTTTTATTTTGTTGTTGTTAATAAATAATCTCGGTATTTCTCTCAGATGCTGCGGCATTGCATTTAATAACGCATAAAAGCCAAAA
>JAPMOQ010016150.1:3733481-3763708 GCA_026543055.1 Argiope trifasciata | reverse complement strand
AACAACGCAAGGAATCTTATCAAAAAAGTTCAAGAAATGTTTTTTTTTAATATTAACTTCCCATTTTTAAAGCAACGCAAGGAATCTTATTAAAAAAGATATCAATAAATTGTTTAATTTGGTGATATTAACGTCCCGTTTTTAAAGCAACGCAAGGAATCTTATTAAAAAAGAGAGTCCAAGAATGCGTTTGGTTTAATTTAGTTATATTAACGTCCCGTTTTTAAAGCAACCCAAGGGTTATTGTGAGACAGACATCGTAATTTTGAACCGCAATCAGATGACGACGACGACATAGAAATTGACACTTCCCCTCTCCAAACTTCTGCATCACACCAGAGCGAGGCATTCAGCCCCAGACAGATTTAATGTGCTAACGTACTTAACATGATCCGCTTACACTACGATATTTCGGTAGGATCGGGTCTTAAACCTGAAACCATCCGATTCCGAAGCCTAAAGCTTTCAAAACCTTTACCAAAAGTTTCAAGGTTATTTTCTAGAAATTGACTGATTATCAAGCAAGGTCATGGTATACTTGACCAATATAAATTTAGAAAATTAGGTTATATTATGAAATTTCCCTTTTAAGCAGAATTATTGCAAAACTAATTTTTAGACAACTTATTTTAATGTTAAACAAAATTAAACATTCATCTTCAGTGAATTACTAAGAAAAGGAAATCCATTATTATAAAATCACAAAAGGTTATTCTTTCTTCATGTTTCACTGTGCTTAAATTACATTGAGAACAAAAAAAAAAAAAAAAATCTGGGGAAGGTTCTCTCTTTTTTTTAATCATATTCTCTACTACATTATATTATATGCATTAATCAATTCGAAACATTTTGTTTTTTTATTTCATTTTAAATTCATAATAAAATATGTCATGAATTATTTAACTAGAAAGAGTTAATATATTAATGATTATATATATAAATAGGAATATGTTATAAGAAAGTTTATTAACATTCCTTTAGTCGCGACTTATCTGTTAGATACACGATGACTACTTTTTTCAATAACTAAATAATACTATGTCTGAGAGAAATTTCGCTTTTTTTATATTCCTAGCTCGTTTTGGAAAAAAAAATGTATTGCATTTTTGTTTGTGTCACTTTTAAATAGTATTTTTATACCTGTATTATTCTATTACGATATAGGTGTAGGGAAGGTGTCAATTCCGATACCGTACGCGTCATCTGACTGCGGGTCAAAATTATGATGTGTTTTAGTAATATTTGCTCACACAGCGATGCGAGCTAACTTCTTATATAAATTCTCTAGAAAAGGAAATTATGTTAAATTACTGAAGTTCTTAGAATTTCTAACGCCGGAAATTCGTAGAAATACTTAAAATACTTTCTTATGCTTTGATCAATCGTATGATCTAATTGTTTTCGGCAATAGTAGTTATCACATTTCCCATTTTTCATGGATTTTTGGATTTTATAGATGATACATGAATCTGATTAGTAATGCTACAACATGTAAAAATAGCCCCAATGCAACATCAATATTAATAAGAATCGATGAATTAGGGAGGTTGAAAAATTTTATCACGAGCTATCATATTCAGGGAAAAAATTGGAATAAAATGTTCCTCATTAATTTGGAATAAATAAATCCAGGAATAAAGCAGAATTTTTTACAATATAGAGTTTTCTGTGAAGTAGAATTAACAAATTTTATCCCCCCCCCCCTAAAAAATATTCACAATACAGCAGTAAATTACTTAAAGCTTAAATTTCCTTTTTCATATTTTATGGCCTTAACGAAATTTATTTTATAATAACTTTAAAAAGATATGATAAATTATTTGGTGAAAATATATTTCTTCATTAACGTCGGTTACTTAATTCCAACCCTTGCAATATATTATTCAAAAGTACCCCGAGAAAAAAAAAATAAAAAAAAAAAACTTTTTCAAGGAATACATTACGTTTATTGCAATTTAACGATTTCATTTTCTCCAGCCTCATAAATTTTTCACTATTCCATTTCACATCCAAACCAGAATCCATTTATATATTTTTCTAAAAACAACGCCAACTAATTCATAATGGTGGAAATAAACTTAAAAAAAAAAGAAATTCACTCTTCCTTTTTAACCCTAAATACTCTTTGGGGTATATATATATATCTCCCAGCAAAAACAGCCATCCGTCCTTAATTATTTGTGGGGTGCAAAGAGGCCCTGGTTAAAGCTGGTTTAACCCCCCGTTGAAGGAGGTTTCTCCTAAATAAATTCAATTACTCCTCTGAAGAGAGGAAGACTTTTCGGAAATAAGGCAATGCCTCTGGGGAGTTTCCTAATTAAGGCCTTTTAAATGACCGCAGTGATTCTATTAGCTGCAGACTCATTATTTAATTTTCTCGTCGTAATGTTATATGCCTGGGTTAATGATGCCCGGGTAAATAGGGCTGGCTTATCGATAAGAGATAAGAAACCTGGATTTTATTCAAAGCAGTCCCAGATGATCGTCAGGTTTTATGGGAGGCATGCATTGATGGCAGGTTAAATTTTTTAATCCCAGGGCTTTCGGCGATGAAAAAATATTTCCAGTAGCACATTTTTTTTTCCGTTCGTTGATTTTTTTTTCTTCTCCTTTCTCGTTTGTTTTGGAGTTTGAGATTGATCATTTGTGTGACCTTCAGATAAATAGTGTATTATTTCCAATTGAATATGTGCGTGGCCTTAATATAAAGTGTGTATATTTTTTTCAATATTGCATTTGTGTGACCTTCAGATAAACAGTGTATTATTTTCAGTATTGCATTTGTGTGACCTTCAGATAAACAGTGCATTATTTTCAATTGAACATTTGTGTCTGTGATCTTCAGATAAACAATATATTATTTCATATTGAACATTTGTGTGTATGACCTTACTATAAAGTGTGTATATTATTTTCAATATTGCATTTGTGTGATCTTCAGATAAACAGTGTATTATATCCAATTGAACATTTGTGTGCGTGACCTTAATATAAAGAGTGTGTATTATTTTCAGTATTGCATTTTTGTGACTTTCATATATATGCTGTTCAGCAACGGATTGTAGAACTCTCCGCGCTTTTGCGTATGCGTTAGGATGGGTTTAATTCGTCAAAATAGGGATGAAAGGCAAGATGGAAGGAGGGGGATGCTTAAATTTATTAGTATCTAAAGGGATCTACTAGTATCCAAAGGGAATACCGAAAATGAACTCATCGTTCCGCGTCTCACTCCTTCATAAGATCGAATCATTAAAATTTGGTCGTTTCAGAATCTGTCGATGAACAGTAGTATGTATTATTTTCAATTGAACATTTCTGTATGTGAAATGTTCAATTGAAAAATTGTCATTTCTGTAAATAGTATGTATTATTGTCAATTGGATATTTCTGTGTGTAAAATATAAATTGTGTATAGTATTTCTAATTGAGCATTTGTGAAACCTTAATAAAAACAGTGAGAAATATTTTCAACTGAACATTTGTTTGACATTCAGATAAGGTGTAATATTTTCAGTAGAACATTTGTCTATCTTACATAAGTAGTGTCTATTATTTTCAAATGAAGATTTCTGTAACCGTCAGATAAATAGCATGTAGTATTTTCAATTTAACGTTTGCGTGACCTTCAGATAAATGGTGAGCTTTATTTTCAATTGAATATTTGTGTGACCTTCAAAATAAACAATGAGTATTATTTTCAAATTGAATATTTGTGTGTGTGACCTTATACAAATAGTGTGTATTATTTTCAATTCAACATTTGCCAGATCTTCAAATAAACAGTATGTATTGCTTTCAATTAAGCATTTGTGTGAACTTCAGATAATCAGATTCTTCAGATAAACAATTTCTATTTTTTTGAGTTGAACATCTGTGAGTTAATGTGCGTTAATTAAAATAAAAACTAGGAAATTACTGAGGATTTAAATTAAGATTTTATATTATATAATTCTTCATTCCGGCCTGCATTTTTCATTTTATTTGTTATTTTGTTCTTATATTTTTATTTTTATCACTTATCTTTTGTTTATTTTGTGCCCATGCACAAGTTTTAATGAATTATGAAGAAATATAGCAGCAGTTTCGGATGAAATACATTTATAAAATTAACATCAAAACTCTATAGCGGTTGTTTAGAAATATTTCCGACCGAATGAAATTTTATTTGAACATAGTCACGATAGTATCGAAATTTATGATTTATTTTCACGATCGTTCAAATTATATCAATATTTATTTCATTTGTTAGAACGTATATTAATAGTAATATAAAAAAAAGGAATTAAATGTAAAATTAAAAATAATCTTGGAAATGACTAAATTGACTTTCAATGTGTTCAAATTTTATGACGATTGACTCTTAAATCAGTTTAGTTCTTATTAATAAACTATAATAAGTCTGCGCCAAATAATGATTACGACCGGTAAGATATAACGATTGGGGGTATTGAAAAATAAAAAAAAAACTTAATCAAAGAGTATTGGAAGAAATAAAGGTTGGAACTAAATACAATTTATTATTATTTTCCATAAGTCTGAAATTATTCTCAACAATAAATATGGCGTAATATGTTTTAATTCAAAACAGTAAAACTTTTTTAACGCGAAAGCAATGAAAACCAGTTAAAATATTAACTAAATGTCATCATCATTTAGAGTAAAATTATTTTATTAGTTCCAGTTATAATGAGATATAAAACAAGGCAAAATCATTTTTCAAATATTCTTCATGTATTTATAGCACCCATTCGAAAATAGTTGATTAAAAAACTTTTTTCCAGGAAAAGCCAGGTGCATACATTACCGAGATTGCCCGGTGATTAAAACATGGAGTGTTAAAAGTAATTTGTACATATTCTTCGGTAATTACACTTTATTATTTGATGGATTTGTCTGTTGGAAAAAAAGTATTTATTATTCTGGCGAGTAAATTAAGGAGTGAATAATGTATTTAATTGACGTCAATCATATTAAAAGAATAATTCAAATGCTATAAATAGGCGCCATTACCTTTATTCGTGCTAAAACGAAAATGCATTTTAAAGTTATTATAAATATACAGTTATTTAGGGGCAATTCATTAAAGAAAATGATTTCAGAATAAGTTTGTAATGTATTACTTGTTTCCATATATTGATAAATAAATAAATAAAAAACAACTCAGCACTGATGGATAATTCATGTAATAATTTTTAGAATTAGTAATGGTAGATTTTTACCAATGCAACAATAATTTAATGTTTACGATTTAAATCATATCAATTATTTTAGGGAAACTATCATTTTAATTATCAGAGTGATTACGCTGATGGGCGGAAATTTAATTGAATAAAACATCAAAGATTTTGCAATTTATGGAGAAATATTTTTCCAACTCATAAAATATTCGTAACAGGAAAGAAAGTGCAGAAATAATATACAAATGGAGAATTTATAATTGACATAAACTGAAAATATATTTTTCCGTTAAAAGTTTATAAATAAATAATCATTGAAATTCAATTAATTATGAAAAATATTTTTGATAAAAATTATCATTTGGGAATAAAACTGCTTTAAAAATTA
Source organism: Argiope trifasciata (assembly GCA_026543055.1). Taxonomy (NCBI): domain Eukaryota; kingdom Metazoa; phylum Arthropoda; class Arachnida; order Araneae; family Araneidae; genus Argiope; species Argiope trifasciata. The sequence continues at coordinate 3,758,143 of JAPMOQ010016150.1, read as the reverse complement.
CTAACCATATTTCTAATGGAAATAAAAAGTAATTAAATCCAAATTGTAATCTTCCTATTTAATTTCTTTTTTGGGATATCTCACAGGGGTGGCACCTCTAATAAAAATGAAAGGCCTACGGTATGGTGGTTGGTTCACTCCACCCTGGTGAGCACAGAAATTGTAATATTCGACTATTTTCTATCGATGATGGGGCGTACTTCCCATGAAAAGGAATGTGACATGGCCAGTGATGCCCGTAAGGATTCAACCATAGTTGCCACTAGTGTGCTGTGGTATTCAGTTCGATTTATCAATGTGCCTTTGGGCTGTTCAATGTTCAATATGATTATAAATGTTTCTCGTCGCTGGTGGTTATAGAAATGGTAAGAGACGGCTTCCTCTTATCGATGACCAGACGAGCACCCTACGGGAAAGGTTGTACCGTGGCCAGTAATGGCCCTCAGGATTCAACCAGAGTTACTGTCGCGACTGTTCGGCCATTCAGATTTAATCAGAATGCCATTATGGTTATTTAGTTAAAATAAAATCCAATTTATAGAAGTAATTAAGTTTTCGTTACAAATTTCAATGAACAATGTTTAAGTAAGAAGTTACTTCTAATTTAATAAAATAAAGAACAAGGCATTTTTAAAACAAAAAAAAAAAATAATAATGATATTTTTACAGCTAACCATACAATTTCGAACCGACAATTCAAACTTTATACCTGCTTGTCAACAGGTTTCAAATATGTGATCATTGAAATGTTAACGTATTCAAATGCAATCTTTGAAAAAAAGAAAGAAGAAAGGAAGGAAGCTATTATTTGATCTATCCGAATCGCAAGATTCTATCTCCCATTTTCTGGAGCGAAAAGAAAAGAATCTAGAGAATCTATTCGGTTCGAGTTCAATGATGTTCACACCTTTAACACCAGACTAACACGAGTCATCGCTCAATGCTGAAAAGGAAATTTTAATAAGAGGGGGGAGAAAATTTGTAATTGCAGATAACGCTTTTACGGATTCGACGAATGGGAGGGGAGGGGAGTGAGAGAGAGATCCAACCTCACCCCTTCCAATTATGAAACGTGTCAGATTCGAACGTTCCTTTCACCGATCCCTAACACTTCTATCACCTTTTCCGCCCTTTCCTTACTAAGAGCTAATCCAGGCACGGCATTCGAAAGTGGTCCAAGTCTTCAGTCTTCACTTTTCTAAACAAGTAGAAAGGTTTGCGATTAATTTAGAAAGCAGTACGAGAGAGAAAAATAAAAATCTTTGTGTTTCTTTATCAAAGCTTTGAATCTTTCTGAACCTATTCAAAATTTTCATCGAAATGAATATTTTATCTAGGAATGAAGTGTGTTAACCGCTGTCGTCGACCAGAAGTTCATCCATCATATTAATAATTTTTATTTCTTTATGTAAATCCCCGTCGATGAGCTGCATAGAACTATAATAAAAATGGATTATTTGAAACTAGACTTCCACATTAAACATGAAGTATTTTGATTCGTTAGCAATGTCTACAAAATAGTGAAATCTGTCCATTTGTTAAGGTTGGGGTTCAGGCAAAATTTTATTTTGTGATATCTTTCAAAGCTTAGGATGGTAGGGATATCTAGGAGTCGGGAATTTTGATACGAAAGATAAATTTTCGAAACTTACTCGAGGATAAGAGTGATTAACCAACCTTAATAGGTTTTGGTTGAAACACGGTCAAGGGTTTTCGTCACACAAGAAAATGTGCAGCAGTTTTTTTTCTGTATTTAGTGAGCTATATGAAGGCAAAAGAAAGGACATTGCATCACAGTGTAATGCCAGTTGTATAGGGAGTTCGCCTGGCACTTTTATTTTATGTAAATCCTTTAGATAACATGACCATAAGACAAAAGTGATCAATCAGTCTTGAAGTTGTTATCTGGCTTATAAATCATTCCACTACAATACTCTTCCTCCAATGAGTCGGAGATAAGACGAACGATATTTTATTGATGTTTTTAGTGGTGTTATATTGGCTGTTGATTTGAATGCCACTTTACCCATTTTTATTGGCCTATTACTTATCAATTTTATTTATTTAGTTGACTGATTATATTTCGCCTTTTTTCTATTTATTCACTGATTATTTATCCTCTTTTTTGCTTTGGGTAGAAAGGCGTGGGTGATAGCGAGGCTCGAACTCGTAACCTGTAGTTGGCAGCCAGATAACGTAACCACTAGACTAAAGTATATTTGAATGTATCAAACTTGATTAGAATACATGGTAGATTTAAAGTAGTTGATATTTCGTTAAATAATTCAAGTTTTCTGTTAAGTCATAAACTGTTATATTTAATTGATATATTCGTTAAGCTATAAAAACGAAAGCATATATATAAGACAAAAAAAAAATCATTAATCACGATTTTTTTGTCTGATTTATTTTTACTGCGTAAATTACCGGTTACAAGAAAAATTGTTAATTTTTATTGCATAACAAATAAATATCGCAATTAAGGATTTAATAACAAAACAAAATGATATATGAACTATTATGGAATACTAATATAAATTTTAATAAAAGTTAAGCAATCGAAATAATTTAATGATTTTTTTGTTTGGTATATTCTTTATGAAATATATAAGGTATGTTTTTTACGATTACTTTCTCTAATATTCTTTATTATTACATTCTTTATGAAATATATAGCGCATATTCCTCAGGATAATTTCTGTTATACTCTTTATTATTATAAAATTATTATTAACTGTTTAAATATATCTGAAATAAGATTCTTTAAATAATGGTGTGAATAATATATCTGCTATAAAAGCAACAATAAAATAAAATATCTCGAGTAAATATGAAGTATTAAAAAATAAAATAAAAACTTCACAGGAAAGAAAATGCTAATATCAAATGCAATTTCGAAAGCTTTCTCTCTTAAATTAAAACCCAGTTAATTGCTTTTAACTAACGGTATTTAATTTCTGCTTTTTGAATGAGATATCAAATTGGAATTCTTTAATAAACTGCAGGAAGGAATTAAATTTTATAATCTGAATTCGATATGCACGAACAAATATTAGATGGAACTTTAACGAGAATGGATAATGTAAATATAAGTTAATTGGAATACTTGAATTTATTCAAAAATTCTAAAAGACAACTGAAAACAATAGCTTATTTCAAATAACGATTTAGGAAACAAAGTTTTTAAAAAATTATATAAATCTCTTTACGAAATATTTTTTGTTATAGAATCAAAAATATTCATTGTGACATAGACATTTGAACAAAGAAATGTTTCACAATGTTTTATATTTTTCACGCTGCAATAAATTTAAAGTTATTTTGAAAAAGAAAAAAATCCCGCAGTATAAAACAATGGAATACGAATGAAATAAAAAAAAATGATATTCTGGCAATTTCGAGTATTTCACACAGAGGACGAAATTATTTAATGAGCGAAAGGTGTCCTCTGTCGCTTTGACTACGGTTCAAAATTACGAGGTTCACTCAAAAATAGTCCTAGCGTTGGTTTAAAACGGGACTTTAATATGACTAAGCTAAACTAAACTATTTAATACGCCGAACGAAACGAAATGTACGAAATTATTTAATCTTATTCAAGAAAAACAGCGCCACCCTGCGGTGTGATCTGTAACGTCTTTCTGAAATGAGAAATGAGCCAATGAAAACGTGCCTAACCTTCCAAGATCAAAAGTTTGTTAAAGATTAATTGATAATGTAAATATTTATTTCGTGTAAATGTTCAGTGTTTATGTTAACCTAAAGTAAATACAAAATTTCGTTTATCTAAAACAGAATAAATAAATATAATAATAATTATGAGGAGAGTTAGTGGTACTCATTTAATCAAATATTATTATTCCCAGTAAGTATAGAAAAATGTGTGCAAATATAACAAAATTTATTGTAATCAAACGATTATACAATTATACGGATTTCAATAATATACAGACCAAAAATTATAATTCCAAAAATCATAAACTAAATATTATATTGTATAAAATCATAAAATTATATAAAAAATAATATTTATTAATTTTATTATTCAATAAAATAAATAAATATAATAATAATTTTTAAAAAGTTGGTGATATCATCGGTGGTGCTTATTCAATCTGAAGTGATTATTCCCAATAAAAATACAAAATTGTTGTGCAAATACAACAAATTTCCTCAGAATCAAACGATTAACAAATCAATTATAAATTATCTCAAAATTATATAATTATATATTATAAATATTATTTATTTTATCACTCAATAAAATAATAAATATAATAATTTAAAAGAAGTTGGTGATATTGTTACGTTCCCCTTGCCCATTCCTGATAATTGGCATTGACAGCCAGCTATGTCACCACCTATTAAAACCTCCAATGGTCAAATGCCTTCAGACTGCCAGATGAGGAATCATTTTCACTCGTGTGGTCATCACATCTGATCATTAGTCACGTCCATCTGAAGAACCACACTTGGGTTTCATTATTTAAGAGAAATTTATTGCACCTTCAAGGAGTAGGAGTGTCAAGCCATCTGGATGCTAAATTTTTCCCATTGTGAAGCGACTATCCTTAACATGTGGTCCAAAACGGTCAGTTATGAAGACGCATCATTAACGGTTATTACTGCGATCGACTAGTGAACACTGAGGGGGGGGGGACGTTTTTCAGAACAACTCTCGCGTGATAGAGAGCTTAAGTGGACCAATGTGAAATGAGATGTGGAGACTGGACAGAGATAAAATGCGTTTTTTTTTGTTGTGGAGAGAGACTTCTCGGATTGCGTATTGCCGATTAGCAACATGTCAGTTTTTTGTGGTGTTATTTCTCCGAATCGATGGAACACTTTTTTCACGATAAACCTTCGACTGTTATGTAAATATCATCAACTTCCAAATGATGTAAATATCAAATATTTTAACCTCGATTAGAACAAGTTGTTCTTATGTAAATATATGGTCGTAAAATAAACGAATTTTCTGAAATTTTACTCTTTTATTTGATCAGTCAGGATCTAGATATTACAATATCATCGTTGGTTCTCATTTAATCTGATATATTTATTCCCAGTGAATGAAAAAAAATGTGCAAATATAAACAAAATTGATTGCATTCAAACGATTATCATACGACTTCCAAATTCTGATAAAAATTACATCCCCCCACCCCTACCAGAGAAAACAACTGCTGTAGAAGACAGATATAACAATGCCCTGACTCACACCACTACCCCACACCATCCCTCCTGTCTCTCCTCCGAGTTCAGAGCTGTTACTGTGCGCACGTCATAACCTGATATATCCAGTAATTATTCTCCAGCGCGAGAAGAATTCGTTTCTTGGCGAATGTCGAATGCTAATTAAGGATGCTCCACCCCTCCCCCTTTTGACACAAAGGTGAAATCGAGAGGAAAAGTGTCGAAAAATTCGGAGGAAGGGGTCGACGGCGACAAGGGGATTCGGAATTCTGCAGTGCAATTAACTGCGTATTAAGCATCCTTCGAGGAGCCGCTTAATAAGAATATGAACCGGCGCCCGAAGGAAGGGGTTGGCGTTCCAGTCGACCCCCGGTGCCACGAGAGAGAATATTTTATATATGATTCATGCATGATGTGATGGTTGGTGTGGAATTCTGTGATGACCTTTCCGACTGATTAGTTTTAATTTTAGTTTAGTTATATTTATTCTTTCTGTAGATGTAACAGAATTTTTTATTTTAAAGTGAACCAAAAAATTTTGATTCAAGTTCAGATGAGGAGTAAGATAGATAGGATTCTTTAAAATTCCACCCCTCACCAACAAATGTATTCTAATACCGACTGCTTAACCGTGCACTATTCCCGCTTACACAGCGGTTCGTCAGTAGAACCGGGTTTCGAACTACCTAAAGGGCCGGTTACACTACCGACACCCGTCTGCAGACGAGCCACGTGATGCCCTTTGACCCCTCTTGCGGTTTTCTGGTCTTCTTTGATGACCGTCGACTCTACCGACAATTTGTCGGTAAATTGTCCAGGCATCAAAGAGACAAGAGGGGTCGAAGGGGAAATGCATCCTCGTGGCTATGGGGGAGTATGGTCCCCCAGTGGTTCGGAGGTCTGATTTATGACCAAATCTGTGCAGGCAGCAGGTCGTGTAACCACGCCTTAAAGTTCTTTCCAACAACCCTTGATTCCTCAAACGGAGCACACTTCCCCCTTTGACTCTCTCTAGCTGTTTTCTGGGGGCCTTGATGTTTGTACAGTTTACTGATAAAGACAATAGAGCGGTAAACTATACAGACAGGAAAGCACCCCAGTAAACCGCAAGAGAGTATGAAGTGGGGAGGAGCGTGTCCTGTCTGAAGAATCATGGGCTCTTGGAAGTACACCTTAACCTGAAGCTGAGGCTTAACCACCAAGATATGGTGAACTGTCTGACAGGATTCTGCAGATTTTATCAAAATATAGATATAAAAATGTGAAATATGAATTCAAATCCGATAAATTTTTAATCACTTTGTTATTTGTTAGATGGTGCCATGTCCCATTGCACGAAAGATACTGTGATCTCTTAAGCGCGTTCCAATGGCCTGGTGCCTTTACGGGTATGATCGCAAATCTGCAGTCTGACCCATTGTAGGACCACACCAGCTTGCGGACGTCGGTCGGGAGCTTCCCTCAAATTGTCTTTAAAATGAACAGACATTAAAGAACTTAGCTCCGAATCTATTCATATGTCAGGTCGCCGGCAGAATACAATTTGAATTCTATAAGTGGTGGATAGTCCTTTGATTTCTTAACACACGAAAGGCGGGGGATCTTGACGAAAGTGTGTTAGGTAACGCGGATCAAAACGTAGTACTACGACTACTGCCTTTAATGTGTTAATAAATAAATGTCAATGAAAATCAACAATTCTAAAAGTATATCGCACGCAAATTGCACCGAGTTCAAATGATAGAAAGCAAACAGTATGTTCATCGAAGAAGAAAGCGTAGAAATCCAAACTGCTGGCCAGAATAAGGATTCTTACAAATCTATCAATTTCGTCATAAGTAAATGATGATCATTATGAGAGACTAATACAGAATATAACCTGAATTCCACGACCAGCAGACAGTCACTCGATCTCTTATTAAATAAATGACAATGAAAAGAAGCAATTCTAAAAATATATTCCATGCAAATTACCCTGATTTCAGAAGAGAGAGAACAAATGATCTGTTCATCGAAAGTGTGTAAACCAAAATTGCTGGCCAGCATAAGGACACTAACAAATATATCAATTTCATCATAAGCAAATGGTGATCATAATGTGAGACTAATACAGAATATAATCTGAATTCTATGAACAGTAGTGAGTGTCTCGAATTCTTAGTAAACAAACAAAACAGTTAAAAGAAGCAATTCTAATGATACGTCTCATACAAATTACCCTCAATTTCAAAAGCCAGAAAACATATAGCTTGTTCATCAAAGAAGAAAGCGTATGAACCAAAGCTGCTAGCCAAAATAAGTAAACCCTTTAAGGATTTTTATCTGGCCCCTTGTCGGATTTGATCAAATCTTACATCGCAATTCCACTCTCGAAGCAACCGAGGGAGAAAAAAAAACGAAAGAGGGAACATCCGTCTGAACAACAGCTCTCTGGATCTGGACTTATTTTAAATATTAACTAAATTTCTGATGCGTCTTGCTCCTTTTTTTTCTTTCTCCAGAAGGAATGAGGAAAGGAGGTTGGGTGGCGGGAATCCATGTCGTGTTCTCTCAACCCCGAAATCCCCTAGTAATTTCCTCCCTCGGCAGGAGAAAAACTGGAGTCGCTGTTAAACTAACGGAATTTCAAGAAGTGGGCACGACAGTTCCGGGAGGCTTATCTCTCGGAGACCATTTTATGGTGGACTTTCAGGGGTGATTTTTGTTTCCTGACAGACATAAATGGCGGCGTGTGATATAAACGCACAAGATGGAAAACCGCTGGGGGAAAGGATAAGATGCTGCTCTTCTGCAATCGTGAGTGGGCTCAAAAGAAATGGAATATTACGGAATGGAACATTAGGTATCCCGATTCTTTTGTGCGGATTAGTTTAATTAGAAATGGATTTCCCTTAAATTGAATCGGGCTAGTCATAAAACCACATACTATATCGTATGAATTGAACTTTGGATATACTTTATCGCATAAATTTGAATTGAATATACATTATCGTATAAATTTGAATTGAATATACTTTATCGTATAAATTAGAAATTTATATACTTTATTCTTCATCTTATCAATTAGAAATGGATAAATTTTATGCTTTATCGTATAAATTAGAAATGAATATACATCATCGTATCAATTAGAAACGGATATACTTTATACTTTTTCGTATCATTTAGAAATTGATATACTGTACACTTTATCATATAAATTAGGAATGGATGTTCATTAAATTGAATCGGACTAGACACAAAATCAAATACATTATCGTATCGTTTACAAATAGATATACTTTATCACATAAATTAGAAATGGATATTCATTAAATTGAATCGGAGTAGACACAAAATCAAATACTTTATCGTATAAATTAGAAATGGATATTCGTTAAATTGTATAGAATTAGATAAAAAATCAAAAACTATATTGAATAAATTAGAAATGGATATACTTTATCGTATAAATTAGAAATGGATATTATCGCATAAATTAGAAATGGATATTCATGAAATTGAATCAGACTAGCCATAAAAACAAATACTATATCACATAAATTAGAAATGGATATTCGTTAAATTGAATCGGACTAGTCAAAAACGCAAATATTTTCTCGTATATGATGTTCACGAGAAAAGAAGTTTAATATTTGACTTAATATTAATCTACATTCTAATATATTTTGAAAAATTTAGAGGCTTGTGGAAATATTGCTTTGAAATATATTAAAGGTGGTTTTTTTAATTAACATATTTCCTTTGTATTTATAATTATATCGGTTTTATTTCGCTTACAATTCTGAAACATGGCATATTATCAAAAGAATCGAACCAGTACATTTTAAATATTTTATATTCAGCCAATACCAGTCAAACAAGACCAATCATTTGTAGAAACAATACAGTTGCAAGTACTTGCTAAGCAGTGTTCACACGAAGCCAACTATTGAGCTCGATAGAAGGCAACACCTGCCTAAGGAAGATCACATGATCGTAATGGGACAGTTGTCTCCTTGGTGAAATAATTTGTCTTTGTTTATTTGTTGTCACACAATCTTCTTCTGGTAGGAGTGGCCTCCTATATCGTGCTATAACTGAATTCATGGGAACGCTGCTTTAATGCCCGCTCTTTTAGCGTATGCGCAACACTCTTTGAGCACATGTGTTATCTTACATTTTGATACGCATGCATAATCTTATAACTGACTGAATGTAATCTGCTCATTAAGAATATATACACATATAGCACTAGTTAGAACATCGCCATCCTGGGGATGCCAATCAGTCAGAGATGAGAGACGAGACAATGAACACGCACTATAACTATAGAAATCAAAAGTATGTGAATGATTAACAGATATTCTAAATGTTCAAGTTAACTAAACATTCTGTGTGTTTGATGTGTTTGTATAACTTTAATTTAAAGAACTTATTTATGTTTTTAAAAATGAAAACTGAACTTTTTTTACTTTGGAAATTAAATACCTGATAATCGTCGCTGTAAGTCTTCAATAAAAACTACACAAGAAAAAAAATTAAAAAGTTTAAAAATTATTTTAAAAAATTGGACTTACATATCTGAGCAGTACTTTTATAGATCACAATATAGAAAAATGAATTAATTCAAAGAAATAAATTTGACCTTACTATACTATTTATTACTATTACTATAATTTTTAAATAAATATGCCAGCAGACTTTAAAATCTTAGTTTAAAAAAAACATAAAATTCACAGAAGAATTAAAAACACAATAAGCCATTTGGTGGATTTTATTATACTATTTAAAAATTTGATAATTATGGAGAGGATACGATATCATTTATTTATGGGACACAATTCAAAACTAGATAAAGCTATTTCTATAACTTTTATGTACATATATACAAACGTATTATAAAATTTTATTATAATAAATGTGTACTAACGATATATCAACAATTATCAATGTGGATGAATTGAGCTCAGGAAAAAATGAAGTGACTTGCTTCCACAATTAATAAAATGGGTACAATTAGGTTTTAAACAAGAATAAAACGCGCCAAGACAAAATTTCACCAAATTATAAAAATATACTCAAGTGCATTGTTATTTATAATAATTATACCTCTGGGGGTACTGAATCAGGGATGAGTTGGTCTCTGATTCGGATATAAATTCTAACTTGCAGATGGATGAATGAGTTCGACCGAGCCCTAAAAAAGGTTGTGTCGTGTGTGTTCGAGCAAAGTCGCATTTTCATCTTAACAGTGCTTATTAACAACGAAAGGGGCACACTCTGCCTTCATTCGAAAGAGCTCCGCTCATTCGGGTTTGGTATGACCAAGTGGCCTTAGACCCACCACCACCATTATTTATAATGAAAATTTTGTAACGTGCGAATCACATGCAATATATTGGGTTGTTCGGAAAGTCATTTCGTATTTTTTTGTCAAAATGAAAAGAAATTTTCGTTTAATGAATAAATTATTTATTAAATTATAAAATTGCCATTCTGGTCTAATACCTTTTGCCATATTTTTGGTAGTAACATGATTACACGCTCATAAAAGTTTTGGTCTTTGCTGTAAAAAAAAACTGATCGAGGTGGTTTTTGGCCTCCTCATTTGAAGGAAAAATTTTGCAAATCAGTTCTGGTACTGATGTACTGTTAACACATCTTCTCCACACATATTGGCTAATTTATTTCTGGCTCGAACAGCATTTTTACCTTTTATAGCAAAAAAGAAAAAAATGACGAAAATGCTGTTTATTGCTCGCCATATTTAAAAGGGTACCATCCAAAAACTACTGCGAAGAATCAGCTGCACTTTTTCACACTCAAGCCTTGCTATATCAGCTCTTAAAACATAAAATGATTTTGCGGTTTAAGTATGAAATTGGGTGCGAAAAATGCAATTAAATCCTTTGTCAGGAAAAAACGAAATTACTTTCCGAACAACCTAATAATTTGGCAAATAAAATCGCCAAATTGGCGAAATCCTTTCTTGGCGTTTTTTAATCGCCGTTACAACCGAAAAGAACTATAAAATTATTTAAACACAGGGTTCATAAAAGTAAATTCAAAGGCGAGCCAAGTTGGCGCTCTTTAACATACGCCAAGGTGGGCAGCAACACAACTGGAAATCGAAACATTTAAATATAAAAAATTACATATTTAAAAAAAATAATTACCAGTATCTACAAACGGGATGCCTCCATCCATTTATACACTCATCCTATTCTCCTGAATTGAGGGGGGGGGGTGATAACTCTAATTCCGTTTAACAAATCAATGAAGTATAAGGACGAGTGGGGATTTATGCTTGTTCACAATTAATGATGCGATATATCTGTGATCCCATTTCCGCTGGAATGAAATATTTCTATGAAATGATTATGAGAAAGATCTATTATCAATAGAGCAGACACTACAATGCCTTTAAAATTATAATTGCAATGAATAACGTGGGCCAGTGATTGTTATTCATGGCTTTGTTTCGCCATGTAGGCAATTCCTCTCCATTTTCGGTCATCGCATTGAAGATGTTTCATTGTAATCACGTTCCACCGTTTAGTAATAAATATCCAAACCGTAATATCACATTGTAACGAATCCATTTATTAAAGATGTTGTACTTCAATTCGGAAACTGCGTTTGATTCAGATGTAAATTTTGGGGGCTAATATCACGAGAGGATCGGGATTTTTCAAAAGCAGGACGATATGAATTATTTTGAAAATATTACGCTAAGAAATTGTGAAATTGAATTAAGAAATTTATGTTTGATAATATTAGGTTATAAATGTTTTTATTAGAAGTTTTTAATTACTTAATAATGTATTTAATAATTTATCTTATTTCTTTTTTTATCTGAATGTTTTATTACTGGAAAAATAATATTTGAAATAATAAGTATATTAAAGTAAAATATATACCCTTTGATTCTTTATGACATAACAGTCAGATTTGACGAAACTTTACAAAATTAGACGGTGAAATGTACAAAAACAAGTCAAAATTCAAAAGCATAAAAAATGTAAATATTTAACAAGTTGAAATTCAAAAGTTTTAAAAATAATAAAGAGATGGTGACAATTTCTTTAATTTAGATAGCTCTAAACTTCTTCGTTCACAGAATTTAGGATTTGCATGTCTTTTTTCTACAACGAGTATTGAAGTAAAGGATTGAGTTAGCAAATATCGATAATATATATCAAGTTTAATTTAGTTATATCAACGTACTATTTTTGAATCAACTCAAAGGTTGATTGGGGCAGTTTAAAGGTAAGGTCTCAGCTTCGAAACCGTTGAGGTTTAAGTCTGAGACCTGATTCCATTGAAGAATCATCACGTAAGCAAATATTGTGCGCATTAAATCCATCAGGGGCAAATATCTTCCCTCTGGTGGGGTGTGGAAGTTTGGAGAGGGGGTGAAAGCTCAGGTATTGCCCTCGTTATCTGAGCGTAGTTTAATATCATGATGGTCAGTCTCACAAATAGCCGTAATGTTGCTTTAAAAAAGGAATGTTAATTCAACTAAATTTTAAAAAATACTAGGGCTAATTTAAGACGAACCCCGCAATTTTTCAATCTCGATCAGATGACGAGGAAGACATGTAGGTTATCAACTCTCCTTTACACACTTTTGCTTCAGAGCAGAAAGAGGACAAGTGTTTGGTTTCGACTGATCTAGCGTACACCAAAACCACTCACCAGGAGATTCTTCTGTGGAATCTGGACTCGGACCTGAGACCTTTCGATTTCGAATTAAGATTTAACCATTGCGGCCCATCATATTTGTTGAAAGGGGACATGACAAATACGTGACATTTTACATTATACAAAGATGTTATTTAAAATCATTGGACGTTTTCCAACATTTTCATATCTGATGTTTTTTACAACATTTGGTATTTTCAGTAATCAAAAGAAAATAGATTTTAAGAATGAAATATATATATGTATATATCAAAATTAGTATAAACAGTAAGTTAAAGCTTGAAACAATAAAATAGAATGTTTAAGATAACATTTACAGTCAACAATGTTTTCTTGTAAGTCAAAATATTGTTTCATCACAATTCTAATACAAAGAATTTAGTCCTAACAGAATTCCATACGACACAAAAAGCTGTTTATTTATGACACAAAAAGCTGATTTTTCCGTGCATCTTTTAATGCAAGAGAAGATTTATCGACATTAACTGCTCCAAATCAATAATATTTTACTGATAGTAAAGAACAATTTGCTGCAAATCACAATCTCAGTAAAACCGATGAAATATTATTGCAAAAGAATATAAATTTCTATCTGTTTTCCCAAGATTTCCGAATGCAAAAGAAGATGGATCAAAAGATTTTCGTTTCCCAGGCGACGGATATATTCTTCGGGAATATCCAGCATAACCGCCTGAGGATTATAGTTCGAAGGCATTTATTTACGCACTCCCTCGCCCCTCAGTGGTCCACCCCCCCCTTTTTTTTCTTCAGTCAGGTTGTCGCCAAGCCAAAGTGCATTTCATCCTATTCCCCCTTTTTTAACTGTTCGGGCATTCTTCTTTGTTGTCAGGTTTATGGTGGATATCGTCCCAGGCATCGTCTGAGCATGCGCAGTGCAAGCGCACATAACGCATAAATAACAGCCTTTCTCGGATACATAGATTGCTGGGCACGATGACATGTCCCAAGACCCTTTGAGGGAACAACTGATGTAAGTCCTTGTCCTTCTACAATAAGATTTGAAATAGAATAACATAGGATAGAATGAATTTCTTTGTTCAATAAAACATCACAGCTTACTTCGATGATATTAATAATTTCTGACTATAAGTACTTTTGAGATCAGCAGCTCTCTTGAAAGATTAGAAATTCAGAAATAGTAATTAGACATTATTTTTGCAGAACATCCAAAACTGCAATTGCATCCAATTGCAGAATATTTAAAAATTCTTTTTGATTCTGCGCCTCTTCTTTTTGAATTGAAAAGATGGTTATTTTTGAATGAACTTTATAATATTAAAGTTCATTCAAAAATAACCATCTTTTATTAACCATATAACCATATTTAATGATATAATATTAACCATAATAACCATATTAACCATATAACCATATGGTTTTATAACCACCATATTTTACCAGAATATAACGAGTAAGGCACCAGACTCTAACATCCAACCATTTCAAATGCCAGAATGTCCTTGTGGATATGCTGTGCATCACTTTATAATCACGTTGAATCTGCAGTGGAACATGACTTGTAATCAATCATTTGATTCCGAAACAGATCACATTGTTGATCTGTTGTGGAATTAGATTTATAATCAATCACCTGCTCACGAAAAAGTATATATTGCAGATCAGTGGTGGAACTCGGACTCGAAATTTAAAGCCGTCAACCCAGAAGCAATCCACCTGGCTGATATTGAATCAGCAGACCGAAATTACTAATACTATATAGTAAAATAGTTACTAAGATGATGCGATGCGTAGGGTTGAAATCCCTTGTCTTATAACCAGAGTTTTAATTTAAGAGATTTAATTTTAAAAAATTATGCAAAATGCAAACTATATAGAGTGCAAAAGAAAATAATTTTATAAAAATGTCATAGAAATTTTATTTTTATTTTCGATAAGATGGATAGTAAAATTAGACAGTAGTCTGAAAATGCTTTAGCAAAACATTTATGCTTTGTACTATATGCGAATCCAGCTTATAGTACAAAGCTTCTTCCTTGTTTGTTAGAAATCAGTATGAATTGTACCAGTATGTCTTTAGAAGCCACTCTTGCAATCAAGAAGGTTCGTTCGTCAATTAGTTAGAATCCTAGTATAAGCTGTTACTGTTCGTTAGGATCAACTATCAGCTGCAACAATTCGTTAGAATCTATGTATCAACTATCACAGTTGGAGTCTAACTGTGAAGTGACAATTACTTCAGTTAGTTTGAATCCAAAAATCATCTGCTACAATTCGTTAGAATTCAAATATCAGCTCGTACAGTTAGTTCAATCTCGGATACTAATAGGCTATCCTGGGTTTGAACAAATAATGACAATCTATTTGCATTTCAATAAGGTTATATAGAAATAAATAAGTAGCAATCATGATATTTTTCAAATATTTCCAAACATAAGTTCTAAATTATCGTCTTTTTCTATTTAAATTAGTTTTTATTTTCATTCAGTTAAATACTTTCATAAAAAGGTTTATCTAAAGCTAAAGTAATTGTTGAATATTAAATTATATCTCAGTTGATATTTCACTATGAAAATTCTTGCGCTTCATTTCAAATTGTTTCTTTTGTACTTATGATGTGTTTCCAAGTTTAGACTGGTTACTAATTAATTACTACATCGTTTACAGTACCATTTTAGATTATCAGCTTAAATAAAAAATTATTGAAATATTAACATCTCATTGCCATCTTTTAATAATTAAGAATCCTGAAATAATTTACTCTTGCTTAAGTAAAGAATTTAGTAAGATACTTAGATAACATATCTATGTATAAATACTATTTCAACTCTCCAACAGACGACATTTAAATAAAAATTCTTCAAAATTTGAAATTAAGTAGATAAAATAATTAATTTGCACTAATATTATCCAACTTCAGTCATATAAATCGAATAAAGAATTTAACTTGCAAGAATTCCACTTAACTGTTTATAACAATAAAATAAATATTATAAACCAAACCTCACGATCTAATAAGTAAGAGACATACATTTCAAATCATGACATTTTAGTGTGTTTAAAAATAAACTAAATCCAAACAAATAAATTCTATTTATTGAGACACGAATTTAAAAATCTTTCATTTATTAACGGAAAACCAATGTACTTATCCATTACAAAATTTAAATTTATTAATTAAAACAAATGGGAAACAGAAAATTCTTAATCTTAGAACTTCAAAAATTGAACGTCTAAAATGACAAAATTAAACAGATGAATTCTCCAGCGAAGGTTATTACAATTGCAGGAATGCTCAGGAGTAAAATAAAAGCAGATACATTCATTCTGAGACATAGAATTGTTAATTCGGATTTAGAAGGAAATATTTAAGCAATTTGAAGACGAACTTAAAATTAAAATTGTAAGAAATCAAGCATTATTGATGTTTTTGAAAAGAACTCTCATTTCAGAAGTTCGAGAATTTTCGCTCATTATTCCCATTTTGCCACTTCATTATTCTCAATAAAACTCATCAGGGCATAAATAATGATGAAAATTATTTAGCAATCGTTTAAAATTCATTTTCTAAGGCTTTCATTTAACTTTAATTATTATAAATGAAGGCTTGTCTTTGAGTTAGTAAAATATGAACACTTGCTGAGATAGTAATTAAAATATAAAATAATTCAATCATCGCCTTTTAATTTGCATGCAGCTCGTTATTTGTATCAGTTTCTGTTAAAGGGAGTATTCAGGATTTTTATTTTGACATGATAATTTTTATCAAGCATTTTTTTCTTAACAAATGCAGCATATCCTACAATGTTGTTACGAAAATTCGCATGGTGGGTGTACGGTAAAAATAGTAATAACCGGGTAATTGGAAACAATGTATTATAACACAAGAAAATACGAAGCGCATTGAAAAACAAAGTAGATGCGCACTTACACGCACGCACATACATAAACTTAATCAGAAATACTCAAACAGATGGAACACAAAAAATGGCTAGTTCCATTATAAATATCCCAAAGAGATAACTTCCTTCTCTTATGACAGCTTTGCCTTTCCTTATTTCCCAAACAGATTATGGAATTTTCTAGAAAGATCAATGAAACTCGGATTCCATATTCATGTATCTTATAGAGCTTGTTGTCAACATTTCTTCAATGTCAATTAAAAATAGCTATATTTTTCATATTCTTCCTATGAGACTAACTACACAACAATATTAAACCGTAACAAACTCGTAACAATATTAAACCATGAACCCACTTATATTAATTTAATTTAATTTAATTAATACTTTATTTTTGAAATCACAAGGGAGCATCTTTTTTAAACTCACATAAAATTCAATTCAGATCAAATAACAAAGACAAGTCTTCTTCCCAAATTTTTACATCACACCAATTGAGAAGATGTTTATTCTAAAATGATGTCAAGTATACACGATTGATTTAAGTGGTATACATCCTAGAATTCATAAAAGTATTACCCTAAAGACATTTCAAAAGATACCTAATGCTTTCCAATAACCTTATAAAAATATTTTTTGGTCACGATTAATCTTAAATTTGAAAAATCCAAATTCAGAAAGATCGTATTTAAACACAAATACTAACAGTAGGGAATTAGTTTAATAATGAATTGATCTCGAAAAATAAATCCGTTTTCAATAACATTTCATGTATTTTTCAATGGAAAACGTTAAAAAAGTTTTTACAATAAAGATTCACACAAAAAATATTGAATTAATACTTTTAAATGAAAATTAATTAAATATACGCATTCCCATCTTTAAAATAATTACTAATGCATTATTATGATAAAAAAGGAAATAATCTATTAAATTTCAGAATTAAATCATTTTTACAGAAATAAATTATTTTGCATCAAATTGCAAGTAAAAAATGAATTTGTCGTTTCTCGAGGAGCATGTTTTATATTTTATTCAGACTTCCATTTTTATGTTTCAAATATTACAATTCTTTGATCAGATTTAATCTGGAGTGTTGCGTAAATGGATATAAAAACTAAAAATGAAACATTTCACAGCGGTATTATAAATATTCAAAACTATGACGTAAAATTATTATTACGTAAACTATTATATTTACATTATTGTAGATTTTAGGGAAACAAATAACAAATTTTCCCATCGAAAACAAATTACAAAAAATAAAATACACAATTATTATGAAATATTAGTAAAATTTTTTGATTTTGAAGTGTTTACAGAATCAGAGGATGCAGATTTTATTTTCTTATAAGAGGAAATTATTATTGTTTTTAAAAATTTTTACGAGGTTTTAAAATAGCATTATAAAAAATTCAAAAATAGTTAAAACTATAAAAATAATATATACTATATAATTTTACAATTTTAACTTTATTAACTATGATTATGAAGCATTATTAATTATTCAAATATAGTTAAAATTATAAAAATAACTTATTTTTATAATATTAATTATGTTGGTATAACAGCATTATAAATCATTCAAATATAGTTAGAATTATAATGATAACAGCTTTTAAAATTTTATAATTTTAATTGTGTAGCTTATTCTAACAATAAACAACGAAGACAAAGACAAAATGATTAAAAAGTTAAGAATTATTATTTGAAATTAATTTTTAGAATTATAAAACTGTTTAATTCATTGGAAAAGCTTACGAAATACACTGAATATAAACTTTAATATTTATGGCAGAAATGATAGATACCAAATAAAAAACAGCAAGTATGCAGAATTTCAACTTTATTCTTTAATAAGAAATAGCGAGTCTAGACACCGATTAATAGAATTTATGAATATAATAAAACAATACTTGCTTCTTAACTAAGTGAGAAATAATTATTATTTATATTGTTTGAATTCTATAACTCTCCACGCTTTTGCGCATGCGTTAAGATGGGTTTAATTCGCCAAAATGGGGGTGAGGGGAAAGATGAAAGGAGGGAATGTTTACATTTAACAATAAAATAAACTCGGATTAATAGAAGACTGAAATAAAATAATACGGTCAGAAAGGAAACGATATACACATACATGTGAAAAAAAAATTAACAAAAAAGGTATATAATAGAGCGAAAAGAAAGGTCAAAGAATGACGAAGAATTCCGGAAATGTGCTCATCCTTCCACTTCTCTCCCCTAATTGTGATAGAATCGTCGAAAAATGATCGCCTCTGAATACGGGAGTATGTTCTAATGATGAACAATGTGGCCACTCACAATTAAAAAACAATGCCAATATTGCCGAGATAATTTTAAAAGAATAACTGTAAAATTTTTTCTCTATTTCTATTCTGGTGCTAATATACATTAAATTTTTAATAAATAAACAAATTGAATAATGTTTTCTAAATATTCTAAACGATAGTGTTATACACAAGAAAAAATATAAAACTAAAATTTAAAAGTTGTCATTCTTTTCATTTTAATTTCAAAAATGATTCTTATATTTGCTGAAAAACAATGAAAACTATTCCCACCACAATAAGCCACTTTCCTTCAAAATTCACAGCGAATTTTTTTTTTCTCATCATGCAAACGATATTTTCCTACGACGCTGACCAACGTGAATGAACTGCAGTCGAACCAATCAAGTAGAGAGAGCTTTCGTGTTTTTCATCCACATGAAAGGCCGCGGACACGTATTGATTTCATATTTCGCTTCAAAATTCACGAGAAGAAGAAGTCATTGGATGGCCACTGTCCATCTAGGAATTCTTTCTTCCATCTTATTCGAAATCTAAAAGGTATGTGATGGAAAGGAGGATGGGGTTTCTCAATATTTTTCATGTTTATCTCCGGGAAAAAGGCCCCCTTTTTCCGTTTCGTTCTGTGCCTCGATATCAAATATCGAATCGAAAATTTATTGCATGCAGCCGCTTGGGTTGGGAGAATGGATTTGGAATTTTCTTTGTATATTTTATGGAAGCATAAATGTGGACGAAAGGAAATTTATTTGGAATTTGTGGTTTTTCTTACTTCTCGTGTAATTATGATAATGTAGAATTTCGAAAATGGCGTACATTTGTCTCTATACGAAACTTTTTTCTCAGAATTCTATCGAAATGAATGTTGTTGTTTCTCCTACACAATAAAGATGTATATATGTGTGTACAATATATATGTGTTTGTGTCTGTACTCTACCGTCTAGAGCCATTCGACCTATAGCTATCAAATTTGGTATACAAATATGTAATTACTTAGCAAAAATCTATTTGGAGATTTTATAACTTAGCCTATTTCTTATTTGAAAAGTAGTTGTGGGATGTTAAAATTGGTCTTTATAATTATTATAATAGAGTAAAAGCTCTTTATTCACGGCGTATATGTTCCATAAATATGCCGCGAATACAGAAACCGTGAATACGGAATGGTCATATGGAATTATAGGGGATACGTTCTTAGGAGACAAAATAAAAAAAACACAAATATATAAAAAAATTAATTTAATTGAAGTTTTTGAATATTTTGATTAATTATCTTAAGGATTAGACAATGGTTTGAAGAATTTTGTCATTTTCTCTTGCTTGGCAGTTTTTAAAAGCTCCTTCAATACGCAGCAGTCGCATTGAAGGACATTGTCTCTTAAAAACAAGACTTCGTTCCATAGAAGGATCAATGCTCATAAAGAAATCGCAAAGCTCATTTGCCATTCACTCAGATTTTTCAAATGAAATGTCATGTTTCCAGTGCTTGTTGAAGCCTCTTCCTCAATGGGCTGTGAATTTAACATTTCCTCCAAGTCGGTATCAGTCAGATCTTCATGTTGCGATTCAAGCCATTCCTGAATGTCACTTGATTCTATCTGTTCGAACCCATCTCGTCCTATTCCATTCGCGATTTCGGCTATGTTTGCAGTTTGCATTGAACAGCATACTTTAGGCAAAGTTGTAATAAGATCTATTTTACTATTTTTTATTTGTCCATTGGACGGCATTTGCAAAGGATATTGGGTTGGAATCCTTTTATGATGATGTATGTACTTATTAGATCCGCGAATAAAGAAATGTTTAGCCTCGAATATAGGAATTGGGTCGCATTTTTTAAATTCGCGAGTAATGAAAACGCGAACGAAGGAAGCGCGAATAAGGAGCGTTTATAAGGAGCGTTAACTGTAATTTTAAGATTTCTAAATATTTTTGCATAAAATAATTTTTTGAAAAATAATTTCAGTATTAAACTTGATATATTTCAAGAAATACGGATGATAATATAAAATTTTTATTCCTATTAACGATAATTACAACGACAATGTTATTCGTCAATTAAGGCATCCGACTACGTTAAAAACACTGTTTATCGACAAAATTGGTGAATGTTTTTTTATTGTTATTTCTTGCAGTTCAGACTTTCCACCTCCTAAAACAGTTAAATTTTTCTAGGAAAAGAAAGGTGTAACCTACCACCCAGGGTCACATATATTTTTCAACTGAAATTTATCTTTCACTTTATTGTCCTCAGATCTTTAATTTTCATAAAAATTCTCCACCGTCAACACGATATATCCAAAACTAATAGAAATATTTACGTAAAATTTTCAGCTTGTATTTTAAGTAATATGGGCAATGAAATGAAGCAAAAGTGTTATTGTTGGTGAAATATTTCTTTTCATTTATGGGTGTTTGTAGAAAAATTAAGTTGCAAATTTATTGAAAAAAATTATATATACGTATATTTCTACCCATAACTTCTTTGCATCTCAAAATGTTTCTTAGATTTTCGTTTATTTCATTCATCACTGCATTCTATAATTTGTGTACAATGAAAAATAGGATTGCTGCGATACAATTTTGTGTCGAGTGTTAACCGTTTCAGTTCAATTTCATTCGAATTTATTACAAAGTTTCCTATTTCTCAAAATATTTTATGTTTTCAAATAATTTTGTTGCATTTATAGTATTTTGTATTATATTTCACAACAAATCTAAAAACTATTGTTTTGAATAATTTTTGAAAAATCCAATTTTTAAAATTTTTTTCCTTCGAACATAGTCGGATACCTTAAAATAAAAACGTGGTTATCAATGCATTCAGCTTGAAGTTTCAAAACAGGGAAAAAAATGTTACGAAGCATTTATAGAAAATATTATATATATATTTTAAAAAATGAACCATACTTGCAATAATTTTGAATTTATTTTATAGGTTTGATTACATATCGTAAAATAAAATATATATTAAACTAATGCTTCTTTAAAATATGAACCGTATAATGATAATAGCATCAAGCTTGTTTAAGAAGTAAAAAATTCATTTTTAATTTCAATTTATTCGTTTTGATTCAAAATAAATTAATTGTATCAATTTAAGCCGCACGAACTTCTCTGAAATAAACTACAGTTTTATATGTAATCCAACAATGCACATTTATGATTTCTCGTATTATTAACTTATTATTAAAAACTAACTTCTGAATAATTAATTAGTAAAATGAAGCACAAATTTCATTTTTTTTTAAATTAAAAATAATTCCGATAAAAAATTAATTCCACAATTGTAATTTTCTATACATTGAAGAATATCCAAATATAAGTGAAAAATAATATTTTTACTTCAATCAACCTTTTAATATTAATAATTAATATTAAAAGCTTCAATTACTAAATTTTTCATTAAAAATGCTCTACTGATTATTATATTACTAATTTTTTGTAATTCTGATTAAATTTGTGTTTACTCTAAATTAAAAAATCTTGAAGGTTCAAAAATTAATAATTCATTCCATTTTTAATTAAATATTGAACCCTTAAGGTATTTTATTTTCTATTCCATACATTTATTTAAAACGATTTGTCCAAAATGCAATTAAAAGTTATAAGAAAACAAGCTATATAATTTTAATTCAGTTCCTTCCATTTTATTTCAATTTAAATCAAAAAAGAAAATTTTCATTTTAGTTACTTTTATCAAGTAATTAACAAAAAAAAACTATTAAGTATTAAAAAAATTATCGATTTTCGCAAGAGCTGAACTTGCATTCTTCACCTTCATGTGAAAAGTACTGAAATCCAGCCTGTTGATTTCAATTATCATTAAAAACTGCTAAAACTCAAAGTATGGAACATTAATTAAATTTAATTAATGAATTAACATTAAGAAACATATTAACATCGAGTGTCATCCAATGCTAGTTTAAGAGAAAGTAGTTGAACTCTAGTGGATGGATAAAAAGTATTTTATTTGCGATTGAAAATTTGAACAAGTATGCAAATAAATAAATATATAGGAAGAGTGTGAACTAATAGTTGGAATTAAAAAATACCCTGAAGGTTTCAAGATTAATAATTAATTCATTTTTAATTAAATATTAAACCTTTAAGGTATTTTATTTTCATTTTTTAAATTTATTTATATTGATTTATCCAAAATGCAACAGAAGGGTATCAGAAAAGGAATAGTGTAAGATAAAAAAAATTTTTACAAGTACCATATTTATCCCCAACCTTCAAAAAAAAAATATTAAATTAAGTTTCTAAATTTTATTCCTATTGGTAACTTGAAACTTGAAAAAAAAAGAAAAGATAAATGCATTTAAATAAGGCACTTACAAAATTCCTTCAGCAACAACAGCAACCCCATGTAATAGGTTATTTTTTATTTAAAAATGTTATCTTTCATATATAGTTAGAGAATTTATGTGGTGAAGCGAAACGATTAAATCGTCGAATTTGAAACTTTGTATAAACATGTTTGCTTTACGTGCTCGGAGTTATATTTCAGAAGATAAAAAACAACAACTCCTGCACGCTAACTGCTGCACGATAAACGATTTTATCTCATTTTTCTAATCTTTGAGAAAACCAAAGATTTGAATAGATATTTTATTTATTCTTAAATATTCTTGAAAGGTCAAAGGTGTGCAATGCTAAAAATAGGAAAATGGACATATTATCCCTATATTATATTCATGTATTTCTATTCATTAATTCTAGATGTAGAGCCACATAAACTAAGGCAAAATTTAATACTAATTTAAACAGCATAAAAAAAGTAATTCCATGAGTTAATCATTTAACACTTTCAAAGCTACCGACGAGATATCTCGTCTTTCAGGTACTTTCAATTACAGGTTTCTGTGGGCTAAAATTTGTCTTTTTTTATTTTTGAAATTACCATAAAAGCTACTTTTCATATATATATTATAAAGTTCAACTTAACTAAGCTGGCATAAGAGACAAATTTTAGGCGAAAGACGAGATATTTCGTCTGTGGAAAATGTCAAGTCTTTACATTTCTTCTAGAAATTAGATGCGTAACTGAATTTATGCCATTGTAATAATCAAATTCGAGAGAATGTTTTCGTAAATGCTAGGTTGAAATTTATATACACAAGAAAAATTCCAAATACAATACAAATTTATATATATATATATATATATATATATATATATATATATAATGTAGGGGGGGTTGTAATGGCCAAGCAATAATAAGTCCAGATGATACTTTAGAATTTAATGGATGACACTGAAAGGTTAATGGTGCACAAAGGATGACGGTTAATTTACAGGATGGAATGGATAATCAAGTTCGTCTTTTAACATGCAAGTTCGTGTTTTAGAAATACGTCGTAATTTTGTCTCCCGTCTTCTCACATACGATCTCGACTAGTTTAGTACCTTGTAATCATCTTGCCTCGTCCAGACATGAACTGTACTTCGTTCACGTTTTCTCCACCAGAGGGCTGCTTAGTGGTGGAAAGTGAGGTCACAGGCGCCACTCAATGGCGGGAAGTGATATACTTGGCACCACACACACACACACACACACACACACACACACACACACACACACAC
>JAPMOQ010016150.1:3682521-3733471 GCA_026543055.1 Argiope trifasciata | reverse complement strand
CACACACACACACACACACACACACACACACACACACACACACACACCATAAGGAATTGAATTTGTATACTCCTCAATGCACAAAATTTAAATAGTTCGCCCGGGAGGCACCACGAAATGAGGATGAAAAGTTTCCGGTATGGTGGTGGGTTCTTGCAACCCTGGAGAATACACATAAAGATGGCATTCTGGATCCTCCCATCATGACGAGACGTCCTTCCTTTGGGGAAGGCTGTACCGTGGTTGGTGATGGCTCTAAGGACTGAAAGAATGTTCCAGCCAGTGTTGCAGTAGCTGCGTTTACGGCATCCCGATTTTTAGTCGTATGCTTTCGAGGCGGGTCCCAGGTGATTTCAATCCAGAACCCCCAATAACGAGCCTTCATCCCTCAAATGGTCTTATTTTTAATTCGTCAAATTCCAACCACTTCGTTTTGAATTTTTTTTTCCTTCTTATTTTTAAGACTTATCGGTCCAATTAAATTTGAACTTGCATCAAATAGAAATTTGTCACGATGCCAGAAGTATTCTACGATAAATTATTTTCTTTTGTAAAATCGTGGACTAGTTTTTTTCAATGAAAAACCTAAAAATTTATAGCAGCAAATTTGTCGAAACATAAACCAAGAAATGGCGTATTCTTTTTATTTTGAAGAATAGCTGAAATATTAAAGAAAGAAAAAGGAAGTGGAGAGTTTTTATCCTTTTTATTTTTAAGAGAACTCAAGTACAAAGAACAGTGGACAGCTGATTACCGAAATGTAATTTAAAAAGTTGCCAAAAAAGCCATAGGACAAATAAATTGAAGATGGCAAAAAAAAAAATGACTCAAAAGGATTCTTATTGAATTTTAGAAAAGTGGTTTAACTCATTGTTAGCTGATTTAATTTCCAGAAATACGTTTGCTATTTTATGATTCTTTTTCTAAAGGAAAAAAAAGATGCTTTCCATTTTGTTTTTTTAACTTGCATGAATTTTAATATTTCTATGAATTTCACAAAATAATTTTTCTTATTAATCTTAAAAGAATTTTTCTTATTTTTTACATATTCCTTTATAAATAATGACAAAAAGAAAAACATAAATTAATTGTTTATAAAGAGAATAATTTACAAATAAAATAATTTATAAATAAACTGAATATTTGTTATAAATGATTAAACAACATTTCAAATAATTTATGACTAAAACCAGTTTATAAATTACTTTAACTTAATCAAATAAAATATTCAACTATACTATTGTAGTCCTGTTTTTAAAAGCTGAGTTGAATACAAAGTATATTGTATGATGTAATTATAAAAGCTGTGAGAATTTAAGAGGGAATCAGCGGAAATCTCCACTCCCCACCAAAAAAAACTTTTTCAAATACTCTCAAATAAACTTGTCATGCCATTCAAGTAAAATATAAACTTTTGGCATGAATTAAGCATTTTTAATAAAACTATCGTGTCAACCTTGTCCAGTTTAATTGGCGATTAATCCTTGGAATGCAGGTAATAGTATCGCAAAATGGAATTTATGTTAAAAAAATTTCTTAACTAATTGACATAAAACTGCACTAGTATTCAAGAAATCCTATAACAAATTTGATGTATTTAAGTCAATGCGTATTTATTTAACTTATTGACGTGTTTCTGAAAGTAAAGACCGATAGACCATAGTTGAATTTAGCTCAATGTTTGACGGGTGTCTACACTATAGATGCTAATTCTGTCTATCGAATTTTATATATGTAGTTTTCTTCGTTTTGTAATCACCGAGTTAACTTATATTCGCACAGACACACATCTAAGAACATTTACACAAAATTTCATATACATCTCGAAATTTGGTGTTAAGACAATATAGCAAATTTCAACTGTTTAGTTTATGACATTTTTGAGTTATCTTTGTTTCAGCCAGACTGACGGACATTTCACAAAGGTGCGATTTTTGGAATCAGGGAAGTTTAAAACGTGGAGATTCATCAAAATCTCGAGTTGGAATTTTTTGACGATTACTATTACAAACTTCACCCATCTTGGAACTCAGGAATCCGACAGCAGCGCCACCTTACTTCAGTTGATATCGAGACCTGCTAAGGAAAGCATGAACAGATGGTTTTCGGTTTAAATCGAAACTAAATTTTAAGAAGCTTTTGATTCTAAATGTTATGTGTGCTTGATGTGATAATAAATACTTCGTCTCCAAGATTATGAATTATTTGTGTGACTGTGAAATTATTACTTAACTACAGTGGCAGTCCTGGAAGATAAGGTAAGACTAATTACCTTATTTGAATGATTTTTTCTTCCTTTTTTGCTGATAATATTATAGTTACTATATTTTCTCTATATTACGTATACGAGAAAGTAAATTTAATCATTTGCTTCATAGCTATTGAAACTTACTTATGTCGAAATCCTTTTAGGAACCGACACAAATTGTTATTGCATGAAACTAATAAATCTCTGCTATAATAGCGGGATATCTTGTTTGAAACTAATAAATCTCTGCTGTAATAGCGGAATATCTTGCTGAAAACTTATAAATCTCTGCCGTAATAACGGAATATCTTGCTTGAAACTTATAAATATCTTCTGTAATAGCGGAATATCTTGCTGAAACAACAGCAAAAAAAAATCCACCATATTTATTTTTGAATTTTTCCCTAGACTAGAAGAAACAGAATAGAAGATTAGGAGTTCTAATTTTTTGACGGCTTCTATACCTCTTGTATACTTCGTATACAAGAACTTCGAGAAAGCAAAAAACTCTTATTGTCAAAAGTAGTTTTTTTGCTCATCCACCTGTATACACGGAGACGCATTTGCACTTTTTTTCAGTCTTAACACTATTGCAAAAATCAAAATAATTCTACAAACACATTGTTCAAAACTCTTAACCACACAATGACTATTATTCCATTTCACAGTCAATCTTTTTTAACTGTAACAAATGAACAGATCACTCAAATGAATGCAGGAGCCCAAACCAAACAAGCAAATCTAATGATCAATAAACAAGAAAGTTTTAAGGCAGGGAAGAGGATCGTTAAAGACCACAAAAGAGCGCTGGAATGATCTGAAAATCGGCCTTCAATTGAGGCAAGCGGCACGTTTTTGAGCTATTAATCACAGCAAACAATTTGTTTCCGAATAGAAATGTTTCGGTAGCAACATCGAACATCGGTTCGAGAACCCGAATTGGTCTCGGGAGGGCTATGTTTGAAAGTGAGGTAATCAATTCGATGCGAGATTCCTTTCGAATAGTTATTTCTAGCCAGAGAAAGTAGTAAGAATAAATTCTCTAATGGGTTTCTCACCAAAAAGGGTTAAAGGGATTTGGGAACAGAGGAGACCCCACATTAAGGGAAAAACTATTTTTATTGCGAGCCGTTCCGCGGCTATTAGCAGAGGGGGAAAATTCGTTTAAAGGTGGTACCTGTTGATTTTAGGGAAATAGTTTAAAATATGTATTCTAACGCGATGCAAAAGAATTGGATCTATAAAAGCATCGAGTAGAATTGGTATTGGATAAGTTCTTAGAGTTCTGAAACAGATTTTCTCAATACTTCTTTGAAAACATTATTATTTTGTGTAAGAATGGCATCAACTGTTATGGTGTCAAATAATTATCATTTAAGAATGAAATTACATTTATTTAATCTTATTATTAGGTTTAATACTACGAATAACAGCTTCAGATGCATAATGGAATTAATCGATTAATCAATATAACATCTTAAGACGCTTAATGAAATTAATCGATTATTGAATATAACTGCTTATCAATATCAATAGAGTTATTCTATTGATTGATTATTATTGAATATAACAAAGATTCTTAATGGAATTAATCAATTATTTAAGAGCATAAGATGCTTGATGGAATTAATCCTTTACTGAATATAACAGCTTAGAATGTTTAATGGAATTAATCGATTATTGAATATAATAGCTTCAGATGATTAAACCATCGATTATTTAATATAACAGCTTAAGATACTGAATGGAATTAATCGATTGTTGAATATACTTCCTTTAAATATAAACCAATGTCAAAAAATTAAACCATAGTATGATTTAGGAATGAAAAATCAGAGAAAGATTATTCTATTTTTTTAATCGAAGATTATTTCAAAATAAATAGAATGGTTTACAATTTTCCAAGAATTGCTCCTTGCTGTTGAACAAGGCTGCTGGAGTGTTTTTTCCCCTATTTCCCTCCAAGTAAAATAAAAAATGGGATTAGTTCCCCCTAAAAGTTTCTCCAGCGAAACAATATATTCATGTACTAAAACAGTCGTGTAGTTTCACAAATCTTAACTAAAATAAACCCAGTAATCGAAGAAGCTATTAATTGAGGCATTTATATGTTTATTAACTTCTAATTTATTTAGCCTTAAAATATATGTATGTTTTCCAAACCAAATCACATTTTGAAGCTTTTAATTACAGAAATTAAGTGAACATTTATTAAAGGAAAGCTAATTTTGGAATAAATTATTTTACCCAAACTGATTGAAGTAACAAGTCTTATAGAAAAATTAATTAAATTTGAGGCTCCTACTTAAACTATTTAAAAATTCATCAATGGAAGTTTATTGAATGACTTTTGGATAATGCCGCTAAATGCTTTAAAGTATCCATTTTGGAAAATTCCTAACGTAAGCACTCTCAGACTCATCAGAGGCATTAAAAAGAAAAGATAAGAGAAACACATTAAAGGGTCCGAAATTAAAACGACGACAAACTTCAAGAACTAAAAGAATCAATTAAAAAGTCTTCAAAGAATGGAATCGATAAATCGACCAATTTTACGACCGATATTCCACGGAATTCCTCGACCAGATACTCAACTCTTTTTTTTTTTCTTTTTCTTTCTTTATTTCATTAAAAACATTCTCTTCTGAAACTGGAAGCCACTTTAAATTCTCTGCGTTTAGATAAAAGGGAGAATTTTCTTTTAAAAACCGGAAAAGATGACATGGTAGGGTTCAATATCTCGTGTAACAGCTATAGTTGAAGTAATTAATGGAAGAGAATCGATCGTTTTGCCGCCATTTTTCTTCATCAGAGATCTCTTCTTTGTTTCTAATCAATGTGAGGTGTTATCTGATGCCAGGAAATGAATCCTTTTCGTAAATACTCCAAGAAAAAAAGTAGCCTGCTATTCTGCAGAACTTTTATTCGTGCTCCAGGAACTTTGGATGGCTTTTAATTAATTCAGACGAAGGTTATTTTGGGCCAGGAACGATTAGCAATATTATATATCCAATGTGAATTTCTAGGATACTTTATGTTATTTATGGAAAATTATTTATATAGAGTTGTTAGAATTACGTTAACTGTATTGAAAATTTTCAGTGGGTAATACTTTATTAACCTCTTATTTAAAATAACGGAGAATGTCATTTAAAACTTAATACTGAAATTTTCTAAGTGTCGTTAATTATTGAGAAATAACATAATGTGCCCTATGTTAATTTCTAGGATACTTTATTTTATATTTGGAAAATTATTTGAATAGACTTCTTAGAATTTCGTAAGCTGTATGAAAACTTTTTCGCTGGGTAATATTTTGCTTTTATTTCAAACTAGCCGCCTTTGGCGACCAGCTGGTTCACCATGAGTAATGCGTTCTAAAATGTTCAGTTAAATCACATATTCATTAGCCTTGAAGTAATTCTGGGTATTGATTGGCCTGAAATTAATATTTTCTTTAAGATGATGGACGGAAAGTTCTAAAAAAACACGTTTTCCTAATAATATTCTTTAATTTATAAATGTCAGTTTTAATTATTGATTTAGAAGACTGATTGATGTGGCAACTTTTATTTAAAAGATTAATAAAAATATTTTGTAAAATATGGCTCACAGAGCAGAGTATGAAGGAATCTGAAACTCATTCATAAATGCATTGTTTGACTCAAGCTACATAAAATGTAATTATTTACTTCATTTATATCAAATTAATAGTATTAAGCAATATATATGCTTATTAATAATATTTTACAAATTGGCCATTGGATCGGAATTCGAATCATAACCTGTATAAATTCAGGCCCTTATAAATAAAGATAACTTATTGAATTAATTATTTAGATATTGCAAACGATTATAAAAACCTTTGCTTTGCATTTATTTTTTTAGAAATTATCACATTTTATATTTCTTTTTATTTATCCGGTCACGTGCTAAAAGTTGAATTTCTTTAGATTTACTTTGCTATGATCGTTTTTTTTTTTATTTGAACTTCCGTCACTGTTTTCTTTTATTTTATCCAGTCACGTGATAAAAAACATGGTTAAAATATTTCTTTAAAAATTCGTTAAATTAGAAGCTTAAGTTATACATTAAAACCCTAATACCATTATAAAGCTAATTTTTTTATCTTTAAATTGATGTAAAAATCATGTTTGTGCGATAATATTTTCGGAAGTTATAGCGGAAAACGTCAAAATTTCGCTTAAATTTTAATCAATTCAAATTCAGATTAAAAATTCGAAAAAAGGGCTCCGAGGTACATATTCCCGACCTCCAAGGTATACATGTACGAAATTTGGTAGCAGTAGGTCCAATGGTCTGGCCTGTAGAGTGCCAAAACACACACACACACACACACACACACACACACACACACACACACACATTGAGCTTTATTTTAAGTATAGATTACACCGGAGAAAGTAATTTAAATTCAAAACTGAAATTTTGTAAATACCTTTAATTATAAAAAAATAACATAATATTATATATACGATGTGAATTTCTAGGATACTTTATGTTATTTATAGAAAATTATCTATATAGAGTTCATAGAACTTCATCGGCTGCATGGAAAATATTTCGATGGGTAATATTTTATCTTTAATTTGAAATTATGTTAGAGAAAGTCGTTTAAAATTCAACACAAAATTTTTCTAAATGCCTTTAATTATTTAAAAGTATCATATATAAAAGTATTCTTAAGACAATCTCCAGAATAGTATTTTAATTTAGAAATGTTTGTCTATTTTCGATATAATTCATCTCCGCGTGTACATGTATAGATATAGATATGAAAAAAAAAACCCTCCTCCAGATATTCATAAAATTCTGAAACGGAAGAATCTAGTTAAGATATTAAAAGATCATTTTTCCTTTTAATCAATATAAAGTACTTATTTGATACCAGAAATAAATTCTTGGAATAAATATTATTCAAATAAAAGTCGTCTGCTTTTCAGAAGTTTTATTTATTATTGTAGGTATTCGGATATTTTAAGAAAATTAATTCTGGTGGAGCTTATTTTCGTATCAACACTATTAAAAGTATTATACATTCCAGTAGAGGTTTTATTAATAATAAAATATTATTCAAATTTGTAATTATAAAATAAGGGAATTTAAATCAAAAGCAATCAAATCAATCTAATATGAAAAATGTTAAATAATTACACATGAATGAAAACAATACTTTAATTAATTTTAAATCAAAGGCAAACAAAAAATCATTAAGTATACCATAGTGTCATGTATTTGCCAACGTATAAGCAAATATCCAAAACTTTTTTAATACATAATTTTTTTCCCATTCAGAAATATTACTCAGAAACAAATAGTCAAAAATAAAGATCAATTGCTCTTGGATATATTTTATGTATATATTTATATAACAATTGCTCTTGCATAAGCTCTTTTAAAACTCGATTTCTTAAAAGTAAGATTTCTAAATTAAGTTAAAAATAATTTATTTTCTTTGTAGTTTAATTCGTTTGTAGCATTAATTTCCAAATTTCTTTCCTTTATTATAGATATTTAATTTTATTTGCATAATATTAAAAATCAAATTTTACCAAATTGGTATTTTATTGGTATTTATCAAAATTGCAAATACCAAATTTTAGGATGTTTTTACACTAATACAAACAACTGTACGATATAATAGTTTTATATTTTTAGAAAAGGATTATGAATTAAATATTTAATTTTATCTTGTTTTGATTTAATAGAAAAGCCCATTTTATAAAGCATTTAAGAAAAAAAATGTATTACATTAAAGCAGTGTAATTAAAATGAAAAATTACAAAACATAATAAAAATGAAAACAATTAAAAATGTTGTAAATAAGTTTTTATTAGTGCATTAAAAAAGTAAAAATAATATTGCTGTCATTAAAAATAAGTAAATAAAAACTGAAATAATAAAATCGTGAAGAATTGAAAGCAATGTGATAAAAAAGTAACTTTAAAATGCATTTTACAAAACATATTACGAAACGAAAATTTCCTGTTACTTAAAGTATTTATATTTACCCTTCATTCTACATGTTTTTACGATTTTGTTTTTGACCAATATATTTTTCACAAATATATTTTACATTTTAATTCAATAATAACAATTTTTTCAGCCTTTTAAAAGTTTTTACTAGAGTCGGAATCTCTTCAAATTCAATACATGAAAAAAAAAAGAATTCTAACATTATGAAAGCACGTGGAGTTATTTAAAATTAAATCCCTACCGTGTGTTCTTATAAATGTCCTCTTATTCTGACTGTTAAGTATTAGGATGTATTTCAACTAAAGAATATACATAAAAAACTATACATATATCTTTTTTCCCGATACTTTTTTTATGATCCGGTGTTTTAAATGGATCTTGATCTAAATAAGAAAACATGTAAAGACTTTTTGTCCCAATACTCTTGAGATTACAGTTTTAAGTCTTCTTTTTTTTCGCCTTTTTTTATTAAAAGAGCAAAGAACTGTGAAGAAACGTGACTTAAAAGGCTTTTTAAAGCTTAAATAAAATCTCGGAACAGTAAACCTAAGCTAATACGACACTCAATTAATTACACTTGATAACAGAAGGGGGCGCTGAACATAATTAATTCTTTTCAAATTCTGCCATGATGAAGAAGCGCCATTAGTTATTCACTAAATTGGGTTTTTATTAAAGGGCATTAAAAATGGGTTTTTAGATACGCCATTTACACCGATGACATTCGTTATATTAATTAAAATAAGTCACCTTGAAGTAATGATACAGTTATTCAAATATTACAAAAACTAACATTCAGTTACATTTTTTTTTAACATTTAGCTCGAGATGATAACATGATTTTGAAAGAAAAAAAAAAAAACTAATCATATTAATAAAAACTTTTAAAATTGAAATGAAACTTTGAATTTAACAGGGTTTTTTTATAGCTTAATTTTTTGTTTGAATATTAATAGGCTGAGTTCCATTTTTTTAAAGGTTAAAACCTCAATAAAATTGAATTTTAATTAAAGGATTTCGATAGGAAAAAATATTTAGTTAAAAGCTTTTCATGGTTTAAACACTAAATCATAGACACAAATGGGACGAAATCATTTTATTAATAAAATCGATTTTTTATGAAAACATAATAATCGATTGAAATGAGTATTTCAAGACAAATAGAAAATTAGTATTTTAGTAAAATCGATTATTAATAAAAAAAACATAATAATCGATAGAAATGGAACTTTAAAGACAAATAGAAAATTAGTATATTAGTAAAATACAATATTAATTTTGTAAAACTGAAAAAACTATTTTTTATAGTTTCCGAAAATCGATTATTTGTAAACATAATAATCGATTGAAATGAAACTTTCAAGATAAATAGAAAAGGACAAGATGTTTTTTTAAGCTTCTTGAATTTTTTCGTTTGAATACTAACAGGCTGAGGTCTATTTTTTAAAGGTTAAATCAATAAAATTAAGCTTTAATTAAAATATTTAATTCAATTTTAAAGATCTAGTGAAAAAAATATTTTGTTAAAAGCTTTTCATGTTTTAAACTTAACATTACAGACTGAAATGGGGCAATTTTTTTAATATAGAAAATCGATTGTTAAAAAAACATAATTGATTAATAATGTAAATTATTTAAGTAAACTAAGTGAATAACGCGTTATCCATTTGATGGTCATATTGTGTATTTATTGGATCAAGTAATTTTAACTAACGGATGATGGTATAAAAAAAGAAACTAGCCCAATATATGAAGCCGCAATTATCATACAAAACATAGGAACGAAATAAAATTTTGGTTCAAGAATTCAAGAATCATGTGAAAAACAATATTTAAACTCTAACAGCTACGGTTAAAGTGTCAAGATTTCAACATTTTCAAACGACAACAGCGCTTATTTTTTATTGGAATTCATAGCGAAAATTTATAGCGAATATGAAGAAAATTCATAGCAAAAAACAATGAACCGCTTTGGAACAGTACTTGTAGCACGAAAATCACCAGCAGTGGAGATACTCAGACATAAAGTGAAAACAACCCGTAAGAACAGAGAAGCAATAAAGAGCAAAAGATTTTATTGTGTTTCACACATTTCCTACTTGACTTCCTTCAACCACAATGATACTTTGCACTCCGCAGATGGTGCCTAGAATCAAAGCGCATACTATGTCGAAAGGATACTGTTGAACTTCACGTCTCAGATAAGCATAGCACAGATGCTTTCTCTTTTCTTCTAGTCTATCAAGCACTGGTCATTTTCGTTCAACAAGTACAGTGCGAAATGCTGTTTATTGCTTTTTGCTAATACATTCTGATAAAAAAAAGTTGGTGCTGCCATCTGAAAATTTTGAAGTTTTTTCTTTGTTGCCGTAACTGTTGTTTTTTGCATGATTCCTGGTCGCTTACTACAAAATACCTTGATTTTGTAAAAGATTTCATTCCATTCCTGTACATGGTATGATAATTGTCATCCCGTATATCAGAATAATGTTTGTATTATCATCTGGTAGTTGGTTTTTGAATATATATCAACCAAAAATATCAAATATATAAATCTACATATTTGGAGAGTTTTTAGCCTTTTTTTTGTGGAATCAATTATTAGTCACGGAACTATGGTAATAAATCAGACTTCAAATATCCAATCAGTTTTGTCATTAACAGATGTACAATCAGGATATATCGCAGAAATATACACCTTCCAGTTTTCTGTTGCATTCTAACTTATAATCGAAACATTTTTCAAAATATATGCTG
Source organism: Argiope trifasciata (assembly GCA_026543055.1). Taxonomy (NCBI): domain Eukaryota; kingdom Metazoa; phylum Arthropoda; class Arachnida; order Araneae; family Araneidae; genus Argiope; species Argiope trifasciata. The sequence continues at coordinate 3,722,469 of JAPMOQ010016150.1, read as the reverse complement.
GATACATGGCCATCCAAACAAGTACGGACGTACAAATTTTACAAAAGCTCTAATTCTGATTAAATATATAATTTTGTAGAAGAAAGTTATAATTCTCAGAATATTTTCTCTTTGTAAATTCAATCAGCATTTCATATGAATTTTCATAGTTTGTTTAACAAATTTGTATGACTTTAATATAACTAAACAAGAAATAATTATACAACTGCTGTTTATATACAAAAATAAAACGGAATAAGCTGGAATGAAATAATTACCTTACTATTTACATCAATCTTACGAAGTTTAATTTTTCACAGAAGTTATTTAAGAAAAATCACATGAACGATTCAGACAAAAGTTTACTTCATTTTCCCTCGAAATTTCAAATAAAAAAGTAAAAAATCATCCTTCATAATTCTCAAAAACGATGAGTCAGCCATAACCACCAATCCCGAACCCAGAAACAAAAGAAAACCATAACAGAACTGAAAGCCCACGTAGTGTTTACAAAAAATGTCCTCGAGTATTTCTATATCTGTTACATTAGCCAAGGAGCAATCGCTGAGATTTCGAATGAAAATATCGGTTTTACGTTTCGACAGGAATAAATTGTTCCATTTCTTTTGTTTTCATACCCGTTTGAGTGAAAAGAAATAACCAATCCGCAGACGACATTTCTATTTCATCGAACGCAAAGACCAGAAATCAAATCGCGATAACCCGTGGATGGAATTTTTGAGAAAGCAATCTTATTTTCCATTAAAAAAACAAACAAATTTTCGAAGAAACATACATTGAAAGCGAGCTATTTTATATGCGAAGAACGTTTTCCTCCATCTAAAAGTACAGGTTTCGAATTTTCTTAGTGGAATAATAGCATTCCGTTTTATGTGCGTACAAAACCACACATCTATATATACAAATATGTTTTTAAGAACCTTCTAGATAAAATCATTCTTCTGTTCCACGATTTGGCTTTTATTCTCTTCTGTACGTAACACGTGCATATTTTCCCTACCACTAATTTTTTTCCCCATCATTCAGGAGAAAAAAGAAATTTTTGTCGAGTATTCAGTTTCGCTGGGTATTTTGTTTCAAGTTTTTTAAGGACATAAAAAAAAACATTCTTTTCACTGCAAAAAAAATAATAGCAGCTCAGGTAAAGAACCCGATGAAAGCAGTAGAAAGAAAAAATTGTTCTAAAAAGTGCCAAGTAGTGAAACTGCAGAGAAATATTCACTTTAGGAACTTTACAGTAAATCCGATTTGTTGTTTGGTGAGGAGGGGAAAATGCTTTTGCCTTCACGGAGAAAAGACTTTCATCGTACTGTTTTAAACTTTTGAAAATCAAATGCCGAAAACAAAATCCTTTATTCATGGTAAAAAGAATGACATCGACTTACAATTCGTGGGAGAATACTCTGCATGAACATGCAGACTATCCGATTCGAGATTATCCGGATTAATTTTCTTTTATCATAATTAAATGAGGAAGGCAACACTTGCTGTGGTAACATTGACTTGCAAGCGGGCGTTTACTACGATCCTCCAACCAGTACACTCTCGACTATCCGATTCACGATTATTAGGCTTTCGTACAATCCGGCCCAGTTTTCCTTTATAGTAATTAAATGAGGAAAGCAAGGCTTGCGCACTAGAAACATTGCCAAGATATTGGAAATGAACGTTGACTATAATCCTACTAATAGTACACTCTCGAATATCCGGTTTCCTTACCATCCGGCCAAATTTTCCTTTATCGTACATAAATGAGAAAAGCAAGGCTTTGCATTGGTAACATTACCAAGGAATTGGTAAGACGGCATTTGCTACGATCCCCCTATGTGCTTCGTGCAAAATACAAGTTGTGACAGGCAGCGTTCTGCTTATTGCTTCTTCAGTGTGTAACATACCTTGATTCATGCCGCTGTTCCTGATTATAACTGCGCAGTACGTATAGTATTCGTTAATTGTTCTTGGGAGTCCACTTAAAATTTCTTTAAGTGTACCACAGTGAAGATATCAAAGTAGGTGATAATTAGAAAAAAAATGTAGTTACTATAGAAGAGAAATTATTCTCCTATGCTGGGATTAGATTCTGGTGTAACAGCAAAACCCGGGCATTTTTTCTTTGATTTACCAGGCCGCGTTGATATTCTACTTGATGAATTAAGAACTTGGTACTCAATAACAAGTGAAAAAATACGTATTAATAATAGTGAGATTTTTTGTATAAAGACTTTGTTTTCTGGTATTGGCGGGAAAAGAAACGATTTCATTGAACTGCTGTCTATCCGGCTTTTTAGTAATCCGGTCTGCCATATTACACCGGATACTCGAGAATGTACTGTACTAGATTCAGCCCTTTAGCAATCGCCACGATTTGTGTTTGCACAAATGATATTGAGAGACCAACAGAAAGCAAGAACAAAATAACTTCCATAAATTGGATTTCATGTTATTGAAATAAAAAAAAAATACTGAAAGAAAATAATAGTTGAAACAATAACTGAAAGAATAATAAAAACAAACGATTTGTAATTTTTACTCTGTGGGATAAATGTTTTAAAAAGTTTAAAACAAGTTTTGATAGGTTGGTTTACTCTGTGGACAGCAATAATTTGAATCTAAGCTTTCACTAAAATCAACTCTTTTCTTACTTTCTCGTGTTCGTTGTACAGAGATAGTAATAGTAAAATAATTCGAATACAAAATTGATGAATATCCAAGTTTTAGATATTCCTGAGTTCGGAAAATACATTTTTGTAAAATATCTCAAAGGTAACTCAAAAACATTTCGATCTAGACGGTTACAATTTATAGGTCTTTATACCAATTTGTAGATTTCTATCAAATTTTGAGTAAAATATTTTCAGAGTAAATCCATATATTTTCAGAGTAAATCCATCTGTCCGGAGACTGTTAGTTAATTCATAGTTAATTAGTAGTAATAGATAATTAGTTAATTCATAGCAATTAAACTTACTACGCACAATATATTGCTTCTGACCCTAATCAATTGTCCCAAATGCAAAAAAAGTGAACATTCTTGAATTTTGGTACTTTCAAAAAATTTTTTACGTACTTTATTCACATTTAGAATTAATTAAAAATTTATCTTTATTTTAGTCTATTATTTTCCATTCTTTGGAAAATAGTTAATTAATACATTCATTTTACATTCTAGCTAGAGTTTTTTTAGTTTAGGCTATTTTGGGATGGACCTCCTCGTAATTTTGAACCACGGTCAGATGACGAGGACGACACCTGAACTGGCACCCCCCTCACCACACCACGACACACCAGCGGGACGACGTTTGGCCTGACAGATTTAACGTGCAAGAGAACCCCTCATACGACGGTTCTTGGATGGAATCGAGTCTCGAACCTGAAACCCACCAGTTTCGAAGCCGAGACCTTACCTCCAGGCCATCGTGGCCCCTTATTCTTGTTGGAATGCTATGTGTTCCAAGTCAAGTGACTTGGAACGCATAAATACTTTGAAAGAATATTAACAAAAATGTCTGCAGTTAAAAACAACTCTACAGGTAACTGCAAAATAAAAGTGTTGCGTTAAACTTTGTGGAATAGTATGTAAAATCTAGAAATCTCTTAAATGAATCATCAGAACATTCCTTCGTATTTATTTGCCAATATAGTTTCCATATTTATGTAATACTTTAATTCTTCTTAAATGTTAAATTTTCATAAAAGCCCCCTCTTATCTATTAAGTAGCAATGAAGTCTTAAATATCACATTTAATTTTAATATTATACAGTTTTACATAGTGCCAAAGTAGAGAAATTTTAACTGCAATGATTCTTCATTACATTGCCCTAAAGGTTGTTTTATTCCAGTTTATCGATGACAAACTTAAGAAATCAAATCAAATAGGCTTTAAAATTGGAATTGCAAAATGAGTCTAACACAGATTAAACAGGACTAGAGCACGACCTTAACACAGAGTTGTTTACTGATGGAAGAGCATTTAGATGATTTAAATTCAATACTCATTAAAGAGCTACTAAATCAGCATAAATTCTATTTATTCGGAGCAAACAAATGCCATTTCCTCTAATTTGCGATCTTTCACTAACAAATTAATCACTTCTTTTTATAAATTCTGGGGAAAAAGATTTATATAAAAAACATGACATGTCCCTTATTTATTTTTTAACATCTGATCTCCAGTCCTTTTGATTAGTTTTTCATTTAGAATTAACTTTAATGAACGTCCATTTTTTTCCCATTTCGTCCTTTAAATAAAAGTAATGTTTTTTTCCCTCCATCATCATTAAGAATTTGAAATAATGTTTCCCACGTTAATTCATTTCCTTTCATTCATTAATACAAGAGCTGGAATATATATATTCAAGATCTGAAGATACAGAATCCTCATTATTTTTCTACCAGCACGAGTCCTCTTTCAGAAAAAAGAAGAAACGAGTGGCTGCTGATGCCACCGGGAGGAAAAACAATTAAAATAATCGCTTGCAGAAATTATTTTTTTTCAACTTCTGTTCGATGATTTATGAAGAATTAATTGAAAGACGCCGCCTGTCATCCATTTTGAGATCAAAGTACCAATCGCTTTTCTTTTCCAAAAAGGAAAACGTTACAGGACAACCAGCCAGCCAGTCTCTAAATGTGATTAACCAGGACCATTTGCGTACAGGAGCAGAGGCAGCAGCAGCCTAATTCGGATGCGAACACGCTCAAGCAAGCTGTTATCCGATTACCAGCAGTAATTCGCTTTTGCCACCTGAATTCGACTTGTATCGCCTTTAACGATTGGTTGCTTCGAGTAATGATGCAAACGTAATGACATCATTGACGAATGGATGCGTGATGGTTAATTTATTAGAGTTAATTGGGCTGTGTGTGTGTGATATTCGATTCTGACACTTTTTTCACCCGTGGGAGAAAAGAAGAAAAATTACTCTCAGAGAAATAAAAAAAGAAAAAAGGCATTTTTTTAAAGGAAAAAAAAAAAGAAAGATTCCTATACATATATATGAAATGACACCAAATGAAGGTATAAATCGAATAGTGAAAATATATTTTTATTTTTATTTTATATTCATAAAAGATTTTATCTGGATATGCCCTGCATAATATAATGCATTGCGTTAATGTTAAATAAAACCAGCGGGAGAGGTCTCCCCAAAACTTTTCTCGCATATTCTATAATAAACTTGTAATGCCAGAGACCGCCTCATAGTAACAAAATATTAATTTTCGACGAGAATTCAGCATTTTTACTGAATCCATAATGGCACTTTCGGCGTGCGGTTAAAAGTGCTCAAAAATCGAATTTGTGTTTAGATACATTTTTCTCAATCGATTTAAACAAAAACTGACATTAACTTGCTGTCACAGAGGCTCATACGTAATTTGATATTTTTTAAGCTATAACGTTTTTGAATTATTGCAAATCAACAGGACTTGGCTCAAAAATTGACAGGTTTCTGCGCTTTAGATGTGAAATCGGTTCGCAGAATTTTATCTATCTAGTAATTTTATCTCTTCGTTTTGTAATTATCATGATAATTTATATTGCAACAAAAAGACAGAAGGACTTCCTCAGAACGTATTTTATCCAAAATGTAACAGATATTTGGAAATTTGATGTAAAGAAAGCATAAAAAATCCCCCCCTTTTGTTTTGTTTGTTTTTGAGTTATTTTTGTTGTGGACAGACAGAAAACGAAAATAGTTTTTTTATAATCAGGGAGGAATTTCTACGTGGTTTTAATCAAAATTAAACCAAGTTTGAATTTTTTGACGATTACTATACTTTCTCCAGGTTACACATATAAGAATGTAATAATAGTGAATTTTCTTTTTAAAGAATTTCCTTTTTCTCTTAAAAAATGATATCTCCTCAATTTTTTAGGCCTCACAGATGAAAAATTAGAAGAACTGCTCTCTTGTTTCGTGGTGTTTCGCTTCATAACATGACGACGCATTTTAGGATGATGAACTTGAGTTGATTATTATCCGAAACACATGAATTTGCAATAAAATTACATATAGACCTACAACTACGATGGTTTACCCTATATAGAATTTTATGAGTTTTCCATCTCATACTTTATAGAAATGCTTCATACAGTTTTTCATCCCACACAGAAATACACCACGCAGTTTTCCATCCCATACATAAATACTCCATAAAGTTTTTTATCCCATATAGAAATATTCCACACAGTTTTCCCATCCCACACAGAAGGATGATTCCAGAAAAGTTTAAAAAGTGGAAATTCTTCAAAATTTCGAATATTTTCGACGATTACAACGCGTTCTGTTTGCACCCATATTATACAAACAAATAGAAAAGAAGCCAACTTTTAAAAGGACCAAGCCATGCAACTACGTATTTCCTTCAGTTCGCTTCTACATGCAGCAATCCAAAGTTTGAAGTCGCTCTATTCATTCCATTTAAACTTAATGATAAATTTCATTCCTTCTCGCATATGGCAATATAAAACGAAATGAAATGCATATAACTACTTTATCTTTGGGATATTTATTCAATGACATTTAACCCTCCTTTTCTCCCTCTGTTGTTACACACGCCTCTATTCGTGCTCATGCCCAATGCAAATCAATCGCCCACCATTCAAGACAAAACCAACCACCACAACCTCCGAGGACTTAGCAGAGATCCACATTTGCATTCATATTAACGCACTCGCCACCTCCTAAGAGACCTAAAACTCTTAATCCTTCCATTCTGCGACGACCCCTCAACGCGCGCGGCATCACAATAAAATGCAGGCCCAGGCAGACAAAGCAAAAGATGCTGCAGCCTAGGCAGGGATGAGGGCATTTTCTTCAGTGCCTATTACCAGGATGCGCGCCCCTAAATGAGATGCGGAGCCGATCGCCAGGCAGAGATAAGCTTTATTTATCCTTTCTTCTCACCGTTAGTTAATTCGAGGGTAGGTTGCCAGCCTGGATACAGGTTTCTGGATGCGCTGGCAGATGGGGTGGAGATAGGAAAAGGTAGGGCTTAGAGTCCCTGCAGTGTTTCTGGTTAACTATTGTTGTTTAGTGTGCGGGAAATGGTTTGTGTCTTAATTTAGTATGGGACGTACCGGAGAATGGGGTGTTTTAGGTGAAAAGGACTAAATAACATAGTCGGCGAATTTATAGTAGGGCGAGAGTGCTGATTGGATTGGGGGCAGTGAAATCTCGCCAAGGCATATATTTGTTTTATAATTTATCAAATGTATTACTCTTTTTCCATTCAGATGTATAAATGAGACAGTGTCTTTTGAGAAAAATGGCGGAACACGACGATAAGTAAGTTGAATTTAGCATACTTAGAATATAGAATTTTCTCAAAGGAAGTAGAGAAAAATTATATATTAGTAATGACTACCAAAATTATGAACTATAGAAAGAGTTATATTTAATTGTTTGGCGATATTGTGACATTTTACCAATTTCCCTGGTAACCTTCCAAAGGCAATTATTTTTAGTAAATGATTCATAGAAATCCTTTTAAGTAATTGACAATTGCTAATTGTCAGAGTATCATATGAAACCTATAGTCTGTTATTTTTCTGCTTCTTGTAGATAATGTATTCTAGCTCCAACAATGTTATAATGCAATATTATTTAATTACTTTTATTCACATAAAAATTAAAATGAGTTTTTTTTTCGAGTTCCTCTAAATATACAATCGGCTTACAAACACAGTCAAATTAACATCTAAAATACAAGAATTAAACATAATTGAATGCTTATAGTATGTCAGTTCGCCTGTTATCGATTTCCTTCCATGTTTAAAATATATTTACATCCTCGTAGATATTTTATTGGCCTCACTGAAGAGCATAGGATAAAAGTTTTTAAGTAAATAATATCAGCTTATAAAGATTCAATTAAATTCCAAACAAAAAAGTAGTACAATAAAATAGAATCATTTTATTTTTCTACGACTAAATGATAGATAATTTGATGATATTGCTAAGATATTTGGTGAAAAAAATTGTTTCACAACCACATAATGACAAGACACAATTTATTGTTTGCCAGTTCAGGTGCTGTTCTCTTCATCTAACCGCGGTTCGAAATTACGAGGTCGGTTCCAAAATAACCTTAGCGTTGCTTAAAAAACATACATTGATATAACTAAACCAAATTAATCACATTTCTTATTTTATATAATGATATTGCTTTGTTTTATTAACCAAACCGTACAGTTTTCTTATAAAACGTTTTGCAGAGGCGTAATAATTCTTTCACAGCCGAACAATTACACATGGGTTAACTTGTAACAAAACGAAATGAAGACAGATCTGTATTCTGGTACAACTGTATACTTAAATTGAATGCCGTGCAATTACAGTTGAAAATGCCACAACACCACACTCAAGTCCGTGTTGTTTTTGCTCTTTTAGAAACAGAATGGCGTTGCGTAATGAATAAGCGAACAGCTTTCGTTTAGTTGCTACATTGCTGTCATTAGTTGCTGTTGAAGGCAAGCATGCAGTCTATAATCACAGCTCTCGGGCAGCTTTTACGCCTACATTGGGACGATCTATTGCTGTCTACAGAACCGTGGCGTCGCTTGCCTTCGGTCTTGACTGAAGTCCGCGGAGAATAAATAACTCCAACGCAGGAATGATGCCGTGAATAGTCCAATTACTCTTGTCACGTGAACATCACTTAGCTTGATTATGCATCCCTCCCCCTTCCTCTCAGGATTTTTTTTCTCCCATTTCTCAACAAGGGATGGCAGTTAGGCATGATTGTGCGACTGTCACACAGGAGAATTTCAGAACATCAGCCAACCTACGCCAGAACTGAAGGCTACCATTGATGACGGAAGTGATGCACTCAGAAATGAATTTTGGAAATATATTGCCGTAGGAAGATTGATGTATTCGCTTGTATTCATGTCTTGTTATATTACGCTAAAATCTCTTTGATCGTTTCGTGGACATTCGAAAATAATTCAGCTACAACATCAGCGCATAATCGAATTGGTTTCGCAAAACTATTAACTATTTCCTTTTGATTTCATGATAATTTTACACATAGTATATATGTCAATTATGTGGGGGAAGGGGTTATTGGACAGCGCCTAAGCTCTACCCATCATTTATCTCTCGTTCGAATAAATGATGGGTAAGTGACAAAGTTATGTTGAGCGTGAATATTTATTATGGGTAGCAGAGACATAGATTTAAAATGATTTTAATTCAGAGACATAGATTTTAATTTTTTATTACTAAGGAAAACAAGTTATAATTAAAGCAGTGGAGAATAAAGAAGAAAAAAGTGAAGTATTTATTTTCCCTAACATATTATTAAATTATTGTCTTAATGTGTTCATTGGCTAATCGGCGGGGAAATAATCAAGTCGTTAGGTGGGGGAAAAGCAAGGTCAAGTTAAGGATGTTTAGCAATCAATGACGTTTATTTATCATTCATGGGGGATCGGCAAGAACCATCAATTTTTCCCAAACATTATGACATAGTATATATTATTATGCTTTTGTTTACAATATAGTTTAATTTAGAATGCTTTCAAATTTTCCCTTTCTTAAAATTTTGAACAATACGTAATGATAAATGCAACAATAATCTTAATACATATCAAAAAACGTTAACCCCACTGGTTACCCCCCTAATTAAAGGAATTAAATATGATTGATCAAACCGCCACTACAGATACTCTGGTGGGAATTATTTTTGAGTCATAGAGACCATCAACGGCCACGGTACAATCCTTTCCGTGGGAAGTATGTCTCGTCATCGATAGGATGTAGGCAAACTCCACACCATTTCTGTTCCCAGGCAACAAACAAAAGGCAGTTCTTCTCATTGGATACACACACATGCGTTGTGTGTGAGAGAGAATAAAAAGACAGTTAATAGCCGTTATTTATTACGTTGCTGCATAATATTGCACATAATAAATTACCTATATACAGTTTAAAATGAAGTCTCCTGAAAGCGTCTGTTTATTTCAACCACCAAAATTTGTAGAATAGTTTACGGATATTGAAGATACTTATACCATTTTGTAGAGCATTTATTGGGGAAGGTTTTAATACACTTAAGTAACATCAAAATGGAAAAAAGAAAGTTTTATAATTGTAATTTTAACTATTCCGCGCATACACGGAAACCTCAAATTTCGCCTGTGCAAATAGTAAGAACTGTGGTACACACATGTGATACATTTTTTTTTGTTACGTTTTTCGACTGATTTTAAAAAGTGGTTCGAATTTCATTATGACTAAAAGAAGGAAATTCAACCTTGGTCAGAAATCATTAAGTGCCAAAAAGCTTCGTTCTATAAAAAATTCTTTTTTAGCTATTTTGGATAATTTCTAAATATATTTTTTGTTTGTTTGATGTTCCGTAACATGACCATGTCATATCGAGTGGAAGTTAAACTAGTTTTAAGCTAATTTTTAATCTTGGATGCTATACCGCGTGTAAAGCCATGCGGGTGCTGCTGCTTTATGTATAAAAAAAAAAAAAGAAAAAAAAAGCAACGTTTAATCAAGTTTTTTTCTTTCTTGTTAAAAAATAAATAATCCTCTCACGGTTTCAAAGTCATAAAGATCAAAGAAAGTAGAATTTTAGCATCACACCCTTTCTAAATCAATGATAACTTTTTTTAAATAGATGAACTGGATATATTTTATGAATAGGAAAAAAATAATATATGCTTTCCATACAATTTGGTTTTACTCGTATCCAAGCATGCTACTTATCTTTCAAAACCAGAAAATTCAAAACACTTCCTAGCAATAAAATTTCTGCATCCATAAAAGAAACGTCGCGTAAAATCCAGACATATAAAATAAATCGCTCGGATTATTCGCAAGGGCTCTGATAATGCCACTTGTTTTGAAAAAAGAAATTCGAAAAATGGTACACTTCGCTAAGAAGGTGTAAAACGAAAGTCTTAAGATGATGAAGCAAGACGATAACACACACAAGAAAAAAGGTCATGTAAAAAATTTAAAAAGTGCTAATAAAGATAGATGACTTCAAACCATACATTAGATTTAATAAATAGAAAAAACGGAGAAAAGGTTAAAAAGTATAAAAACTAAGTAAAAATAAAACTAGAATCTTGCTATTTAATAGCTATGTTTTATGTGAGAATTCTGTGATTTTCCTTCTATACATATTTTATCATGTTTTCACAACAAGATTTAAAAAAAATTCAAAAATTCATTAAAAAATCACCCAGGGAAAAAGAACGTTAATTAAATGATGATGGAAAAAAAAAGTTGAATGTAAATTCTCTAGCATATGTGTGAAAGTGAGTTGCTTGCTCTAAGTTGATTGTTTTTTAATAGTGATGTTAATAAAAAACTGTTTTTAATGAAAATAAGATCAAGGCGCTATCGCAAGTAATAAAATGATTTTTTAAGAGGATCACTAAAATAAATACACATTTTTTTAAAAGAATTTTTGACGTTAATTAAAAGTATTCAAAAGTTTTGTTTTCAAGTGTTTGTCGTAGTAGTAACATTTATATTTAAAATTTGCAAAAGGACGTTTTAAAAAAAAAATGTTCAAATATAAGGAATTCAGAAAAATAGTATAGAATTTATAGAAACAAAAACAAAGCTATTTTTAATTTGCAGTTATAATTTTTAAAAATATTTATTAACTCTAGATTTATAATTTTTTTAAACCTTAAGTATTCTTAAAACTTTCAGCGAAAATTTGAAATAAACAGAAACAACCTTTTTTTAAAAAGAATTATTTTTATAAATTTCAAGAAAATATTTTTTAATAATAAATGAAGTAACTACAAAAACGCCTTGAATATTATTTTTGAGGAAATGGAACTTCTAGGTAAAATTCTGTTTTTCTTATTCTAATATTTGAAAGAATTCAATTTGCGGAACATTTCTTTTTAAATTATAAAAATGTTTCTTCGATTTTTTTTCAAAATTTTCTTTAATTTTAGCTGCAATTTTCACGTTTTATTTTGTGTTTATATAATTGTGTGTATAATTATTAAATATTAATACAATTACTTATTTAGATAAGCAATGAATTTATTCTCTGTTAAAATTGCTTGCAATTAAAAATTCACCTTTCTTTGGAAGTAGTTATTCTTTTCCCTCCTAATTTCGCATTTTTTTCCAAGTTACATTAAGAGGAGTAACTATTCCGAAAGTTTCTCGCATATTCTCCAATAAAGCTACTCCCTCCCCCTCGGCATAAAATTGGGGACCTTGGAAAAGTCCAAGAATTTTTTTACTGTCGTTGACGAACAACAGTTATGAAATATAGATCTCTACATGAATCTAACATTTTCACTGAATCTATGATGAGAATATGCATTTTTGGACATCTATGTGTCCTAGATTGACACAAAAAATTTACACGGCATAAACGTATCGTATAAAGGTAATGTAATAAATGACTGTTAATGTATGTTATGTTTATTTCTAACAGTTATGCAGTTATTTATTACATTGCGTTTATTATGCGTTTTATGAATTATTGGGTAATCATGTTCAAATGCACATCGGGGGTATGAACTGCTTTCCCAGAGGCAGCTTCGTTGAAAACTTGTTACAAGCCCATAACTTTTGTGTAAAGACAATGTCGCTTGCCTTTCACAATTGACGCATTTATTTTGGCATCACGAATTTATTATATTTTATGGAATAAATGATCCATGACTATTTATATATGTACAGTAAATTTTCGATTTAAATCTAAAATCATTTCTCGGTTTTAGTTTTATTTACAAAAATGTCCCGTTTTAAAGCAACACTAGGACGATTTTGGGTTGGACCGCGTAATTTTGAGCCTAGGTCAAATGGTGAGGAACATTTGGTTCAAACTGATTTAACGTGCACCAGACTAGCATACACGACTGAAACATTCCGGTTCAAAGACGTGATTTTACCACCAGGCCACCGTAGCTTTTAATTCTTTCTCGGAGTTCTCAACGGAGCTCTTACCAGCACGCACTCTGACCCGTGGCTGGCCTCCAAATCCAGCTCAAATTCTTCTCTCTCTTGACTTTATCTCCTTTGAGCCGTGAGGCTCTAACAGCTTCTTGGTGGTTAAAGACATGACATGACAGAAGTTGGTTCATTTTAGTTATCCTAGTACAAAATACTTGACACTTACGCCGAAACTAGCATCGTTTTTGAGTTATCGCGTACTGGACCAATAGCGAAAATATCAAAAATTATTTTCGAATTCCCAGAGATTCAATAAAACCTCGTAGATCGAACGCGATAACGATTACTATGTTTTCTCTTTGCATGTTTTATTCCGAGAAAGCAACCATTGAATAAATTTACGATTGGATCTTTTTTGGTTGCCAACAAGAAAGAGAAACATAAATATGTTCAAGAATTTGGAATTAATTCCAACTGCAACCGTTAGAAGCGTTCCAGATGTGTCCACCGAACCATACATGCAATTCGATTACCGAAAATTCACATTTACAATGCAGAGAAGGGGGTTAAAAAAAACAAGAAGAAATAGCATCCTTAAGTATGATTAATGTGCGTCTGGCGGGAGAATTCGAGATTCGAAAAAAAGAAAAAAGAAGAAAAAAGAAAATACATATATGCAAACATCGCCAAATGAATGGACTGGAAGATGCTTTCGATTAACTTTTCAAAACTTCCAATGGCAACATCGCTTTTTTTTCGTTTTCAAAAGGAAGATGTTTTCGCGAATCATTTCATAAAGCAAGCGTGATCGGGATAATACAGCAGCAGCAGCAACAAAAGAAAGGGGGGGGGGGTTATGTTGCTCAATGGGTACATAAGAAAAAAAGCTTCTAAATTAATGAGTGTGGAAAAATTATGGAAACAGAACTGTCGAAACATTTTTGAAGGAGAAAGCGAAAAGAGGCCGAACAAAAACTCCCCTCTAACTCTATACAAGCTTCTACAGGATCGACGTGAAACCCAATTTAAATGCTAATGCCCTTAAGATCTTAAATGCCCCTAAATCGTTTTAAGTCGCACCCATCACCTATGTGCGACTCTGGAACACTTCTTTGTCTTTCGCTCCAGAGAGAGAACAGCACATTCCAAGAAAAGCGGGAAGATATTTAAGAGTATTAAGAAGGATGAAATGTTATTTGAATATTGGTGAATAATTTTGGCCTCCGCAGGTACCATTCTTCGAGGCTTTTATATTTTGTTTCTTCGACGTCGGCTCTGTACTTTTAAGATGAGGCTAGGGTGGTTAAATAATTATCGAAATTGAAAGGGCGAGGCTCGTAGGCATTTGGACTAATTATTTCGGAACTAATGCGAATAAGTAATTTATTTAGAAATGTATACAAATGGGCTTCGGAAAAGTTTTGGAGAACTAATTATCTAAGTGCAAATTATGTTTTCTGTTTCGATAAGTTCGTTTGAAGAGTTCGACTGTGCAACTTCAGAGGTGAGAGGCAAGCAGTCGAGAACTTTTGAAGAGCTGCTTGAGAAAATTGGACTTCTCGACAGAAAAGTGGATTTTAATCTAAATATTACTGATAAGTATCATTGTATCATCTTCAAACGCAAGGCTCTGGAAATTAATTACAGGATTCTAATGAAAACTTGAAGTTAAAGTTATACTTCATATCATTGAATTAAGTTATCCTGTGTTCTGCAATTCTTTACAGGACATAAATGTCAGTATAGAAAGACAGTTGGAATAATTGATCACATCATTAAAAATTGCCAAAGCAAGAGTATTAATTGTCAAAAACAAATAGTGAAATATATATTTCATATCATTGAATTAAGTTATACTGAGTCCTGAAATTTTTTACAGGACACATATGTCAGTATAGAAAGGCAGTTGGAATAATTGATAACATTATTAAAAATTGCCAAAGCAAAAGCTTTAAATGTCAAATTAAGTGGCAAAAACAAATAGTGAAAGATATATTTCATATCATTGAATTAAGTTATCCTGTGTCCTGCAATTATTTATAGGACACAGAATAGGTGTCAGTATAGCAAGACAGTGGGAGTAGTTGATCCCCTAATTAAAAATTGCCAAAGCAAGAAAAGTAAATGGCCCATTAAATGGCAAAAACAAATCATGTGTGATGCAATTCTTTATATAAAATAAGATAAATGTCTGTATAGAAAGACATTGGGAATGGTTGATCACATTTTAAGGAATGTGAAATTTGCCAAAGCTAAAAAAAAAGTAAATGGCCAATTAAGTTTCAAAACAAATAGTTAAATATTGATTGAAGCATACCATTATCATCGACACTTCTATTATCTCTTCAGTTAAAGAGATGCTTTGAGCACTTATCTCCTTGGAAATTGGTAAGTAATTTTATTTGATAAAAAATTTAAAGTGATTGACATAATTTATGGCGGCCTCACTCGGATAGCGAAACAATATACTGCGTCTATTTTCATTCATTATCCATTCTAAGAATGAAGTTTAAAAGAATTATTATCTTTTTCTCAGGAAAATATTTTTTTTTTCATATAAGATGTAATAAATAAATTAAGAATAAGTTGAAAAATTTTAGTGAGGATTCAAAGCTTTTCTCCGAAACATTTTATCATGATAAGGTTTTATTGATCTATTACGTATTTATTGATTTTTATCGAACTTTTAAACATCAAAGCTTTATTATCTATCAATATTTTATTTTTAGAATTTATTCTTAATTGCACAGTAACGCAACATGCACACACAAAAATATGTTTAATATCGTCGTAATGAGTACGGACATAAAATGTGGTAACGGAAACAATCAAAATTATTGCTGTAAAATATACTTAAAAGTATATTTCAACATTTATTAAAACTAGGCAAAAAACTAACAGAAATAAAATCGGCATTAGTAAATAGGTTATATTTATATACGTCTTTATATTGTAATACATATACGAATTATAGAGTATTGCAATCGTCAAAAAACTTGAGATTTTGAAGCCTTTCTACGCTTAACATCATCCTGAGAGCGAGAATTACATTAACATGCTGATTGTCAACTATGAGATAACAAGTAGATTGCGTTCTATTCTAGGTCCAAATCATCTATGTTATTAGATGACATCTTCTCTACTACAATTAAAAGAGAGCAACAAAAGGGTAATTTGATTCGGTAGATGGTCCTGATATCAGGCGAGGGTGGTGGCAGTACCCGTGTTAAAAATATCTGTTTGGCTGTAGTTTAGTTTAGTTTAGTTATATTAACGTCCCGTTTTAAGCAACACGAGGGCTATTGTGGGACGGACCTCGTAATTTTGAACCAAGATCAGATGACAAGGACGACATCTGAATTGGCACCCCCCTCTCCACACCACACCAACGGGAGGACGTTTGGCCTGACAGATTTAACGTGCAAGAGACCCCTCACACGACGGTTCTTCGGTGGAATCGAGTCCCGAACCTGAAACCCTCCGGTTCCGAAGCCGAGACTTTACCACCGGGCCCTGTTTGGCTGTAACAAAGATAAGTGAAAACTCCTTGAGTTCACAGATGAAATATGGACTACATATTTCCATGATATTTAAATGGAATTTGATATACGAATATTTCCATCAAAATCTGAGCAAAATCCGATCATGAGAGGTGTATCTGTCCGACTGTTCGAATATAAGTTGGCACGAGAATTGCAACATCAGGAGATTTAGATGGATAAAATTCAGTACACAGGTTTAATACTGACAGTGTTGATATCTATCAAATTGTGAGTCAAATCCAGCAAGCGGCAGATTGTATATCTGACTGTATTTGTACACGTGACGTTTTTACTGGCTGTATTTTAACATGTACACGTGATAAATCAATGTTGCAATAATTTAAACATATCAAATTTGATTTGTGATTTTGTGACTACAATTGCAGTTTTGTGTCACATTTTTGTTTCAGTCGGTACAGAAAAACGTGTCTAAAATACAAATTCGATTTTTGGATATTATTAACCACAAGACAAGGATTAATAGCTAAAAACATAACAAAGATCACACAATGGAATCGATAAAAATGTTCAACTCCTCCGCAAAGTTCTTATTTCATAACTCATGTACTCAAATGCCATGCTATTCGTTCTGTAGGAAAACATCTTTAATAAAAAATTACAAGAAAATTTTGGTTAGATCACTCGCGATGGTTTTTAATTTCAATTTGGTATAAAAATTATATTTTTTGAAAAATTGAGGAAATGCATCAAAATTTGCATTAGGTATTAATTAATGTTTTATAAAACCATGTGGCGAATGGAGATAGCGTATTATTCAACCAGAACTAAAATTAAGTGACGCCCCTGGTTCAACAATATAAGCGATCCCAACTTCAGCTTTCTGTTTCTCATAATTTTTTTGAATGTCTGCTCCTAGGTTTTATATTTTGCAGCTCCATTTGTGCCAAAGCAAAATTTCGTATTTTAGTCAGAATATGACAAAGCTACTACATATGATCATCAACCAAAAGCTGTCCTCAAACTGTTTTTTTTTCTTCTTTTGAAAGTCCATCTATTCCAATTGTTGATTTGCCTTTTTTACTATTATTGTTTTAAAAGATTTGTCACTTATCCTGCAGAATTTCAAGCACAATAATTTTATTGGTGATTCGAACTGTGTCGGATGCAGCCCAATATCCCCCAAAACATATTCCGATAATCACTCACAAACCCAAGTAACTATATATCACATTTGATAGACTTAAGTCTAACAATCAGCCATAGAGAGCATTTATTATTATTTTAAAAGATTTAAATTTTAAATAATAATAAGATTATATAAATAATTATTAGAATATTATACAATTATGTATAAATATATTATATATAATAATATTATATATAAATAATTACATAAAATATAATATAAATAATAAAAGATTCTAATTTTTATTATTATTTTAAAAGATTTCACACTTATCCCGTGGAATTTCATGTACAATAATTTTATTGATAATTCCGAACTGGGTCGGATGCAGCCATATTCTACCCCAAAACATATATTGGTAATCACTCACAAACCCAAGTAACTATATATCACATTTGAGAGCTTTAATTCTAATAATCAGCCATAGACAGCATTTTGTATGATTTTTTCATCAAGAATAGCTCATATTGTAATTTACAGATAAAACAAAATCCCATAAACATTACAAGTCTATAAATACTTCGATGATGTTTAAATATTTTTACATGTAGTGTACAAACAAAGTAAACTAACAAATATTTGCACAATAAAATGTTCAAAACGGAAAAAAAAAATTCTTCAAGCATACCATAAAATAAATTAAATAAAAATGTCATTTTGTGGGTTTAATTTGTTGCTATTAATCCAACCGTAATATGAAAAAAGTCTTTAGTAACATTAAGTCCATGCAACTAAACCATTCATATCTAAAATGCGGAAATGTCGAAACGGAGGATAAAATATACGACAAAAGAATGAAAATAAAGATACAAGTACACAAAATTCCCCTCACATAGCTCGGGACTTTTCTCTTTGATATAGGCGGTGGCTTTGCCAAGGATACAAAATAATGGATTATTTGTTGGAGAACATGTCATGATCATGAAATGGAAGAATAGAAATATGTTCAGGAAAAGAAAAGGAAAATGTTAGAACATATATGACGAATAGATACGGCTTATAGACAATATTATTTGTAATATACTGAAATAATGGATGTCCCGAAATTAAGATTTGAATTCGTCATCACTCGTGCTGTTAGCAATTCTATTAAAGAAACTATTTGACAGTTGATAATTTAGGGTTACTAAAAAGGGAGCGTAACACGATAAAACGATGTGTTAATGCAAGATTTGAATTAAATAAATTACACACTTTTTTTCCTTTCTTTAAATTACTGTATTATTATCAAATCATGGATAGGGTTATGTACGAAATAACACATAGGCCGAATGTACAAATCGATTTTACTGGCACATACGCACTCTTTTTTCAAAAATCTTCACAACCATTTACTTAATATAGATGAATTTCTTTGACGCAGAGATGAATTTTTCTCATCAACGACTGCGCGATTGTAGGTTTATTAGCAAAGACTTCAAATTACTCTATAAATGAGAAATCCAGTGGTGTTAAATCACACAATCTAGGAGGCCAATTCTCACATTTCCGAACTGGGGTCGCCAAACTTAATTTATTTCAGAAATATTGTTCAACAATGAAACATATTGTTCTAACGCGCAACTCTTTCTTTTTATTAACCATAAACTATTAGTTGCCAAATGGCTTTTTAATAGGGTTGTCAAAACTTTCATGTCTGAATGATGGAAAATTGAAATCAAGGGTTAATTATTTGACACCCATTGTAACAGAATTTTTATGACTGTTGTGTAGTTGAGGTCAATAAAATAGTTTGTATGATTTGATTACTTACCCAAAGGCGAGAAGTGAACAGATTCGTCAGATATTTTCTTCAAATTGAAGTTAAACGTCCGGAGATATCTGGAATAAAGACAAAGAAAAAAAACATTACTTATATGCAATTTCATAAAAAAAATTATTTGCTCAAATTATTATTTATGTAAATGTAAAAAATAATGTTATGTAAAAAAAGAAAAAAAAAAACTGTTTAATGAATAAGCATCAGATTCTGTAACAGAAAGAGATAAATAACAAGACAACATTAAAATTATAAAATAAACAAAGTTCTCAATATTTTAGACATGAAAATTAATTATAATCAATCATCATACAACACGGTTTTCTAACATCAAAAATTATGGTAGGGCTATTGTAACACAATTTTCTAACAATATAATTTTTACATAAAATGATGAACTTGAACAACAGTGCTTCAATTGCTCCAAGATTGTAATATTAGTGTAAGTTTTAGAATTCAAAAGTAAAAAAAAATAAAGTAAAAAAAAATTCATTCAAACAGAACTAAAAAATAAGAAACTTGGGAATAAAAGAGCTAAAAGTAAATTGTTTTAATAAATCTTTGTTGATATATCATCTTATAAAATCGTATTTTTTGATAAATGCATGTATAAATGAAGACACTTTCGATGGTATTTATTTGGCTTAAAAAATAATGAGCGCGCCTATATGAACAATATTTTCGAGAATAATATATCAGGCATATTCTGAAATTTATTACCTAGCTTGTATGAATAAATTTAACTTTCCTCAGACAAGGCCTAGGAGATAGATATCTTAATTTAAAAATATAGTTAATTAAATTTTAAAACTATCTGAATATTTTCGAATTAGAATATCCACTACACCTACACATTACTATAATTCCTCTTCGATTATAATGAATTTGAAATTATTATATCTTCTACATTTTCGAACAAATTAAATGCTTCAGAGTAAACTGTCATCTAAAGATCCGAATCATATAAAAGAATTGGAATTCAATTTTTTAAGGAATGATGAAAAATAATGTATTAAATTTTACTTTGAAATTTTAACATATTAATTCATTATTGTGCTAAATCTTGTATTTTATAATCAATTTTTTTGTCTTTACAGTAGTAGTACAAGATGCACAATAAATTTTGTATTAAAATTTGTGTTACATACTTGCGATGACATGAATTGATCCCCTGAAAAAAGAAAAAAAATCGAAAAAAATCATTTTAAACTATTTTGTCAAGGATTACAAAGCAAGAAAAATAAATTATGTTTTTCCAATTCCATGAGCAGTTTTATATTTTAGATAATACAGATTTGTCTCAACAAATAGAAACCTGATTGAAGCAGAAATATTTTATATTTCAGCTTGTAAAGCTTAAAAATTTATGAAAAAGATAATTGAACAGTTCACAAATAATGACCACACATCAATAATCACAGATGGATTAATTTTTTCATTCATTTTTTTATTCAAATTTTCACCAAATGCTGCAAAATTCTAATTAAACTCGCTATCATCAAAACAAATCACATTAACGATTTCCTGCGTTTGAAAAACGGCAAATAAAAATAATAATTTTTAATTTCCGTTGGCTGCAGCGGCAGCATCCAATCAAATTACGCCGCTTTGTGCTGCTCACAACTGCAAATAATAAAACACGAAGAAAAATCTCATAATTTTTCCGAGGACAAGTTTGATTGATGAAGTGGGACTTCGGAGGATTTCTATGAGGTTTGGACATTATTACTTGAAGAATTAAAGAGTTTCTACCGTATTTTTTCGACAGTAGTTAATGAGGAAAAGACAGAAGTTGTATTGAAAACATTAATTTGATTGCGTTCGTCGAAATAATCAGAGGGGAATTAGGAATTAAACAAGACCAGTTGATGAATGTCAGTTTTCAGTTTTTATTGTTTTTGTTTTAAACATCGTTAACATGAAATTTATTTGTGCGTGTACTGTTTATGTGTTTGTTATTATTTTTCTAAGCGTTTAAAGTAGTTTTAATGAATCATTGCATCTGGTTTTGTTATTCAAAGAATTGCATGTACTGTTTTCAGAAATAATTTTCAACAAACAGTTCATGCTTTTTTTTTTCAGTTTATTTCGCTAATTTTATGCGTGATTGATTATTCTACAGTGAAATCATTGTTTGTTGAGTTTTCCCCTTCATCGTTAAAAAAATTAGAATATTACTCATGACATCTAATTAAACATAACTTTCTTTACGACGGAATAAGTATTATAATAAAATGCAATAAATTAATTAAATAAACTAGTGAGACATTAAAATAATATTTTATAGGTTTTTTTAGATATTACAAAATATAAATACTTAATATAACATACAAAACAATAACAACAGTAATATGGAATAATAATATACAACATTTTTATTCATAAAAAATTAGAAAGATAGTAAAAGTATTCTTCTTAAAAAATTAGGAAGGAATAATAATCAACAGTTAAAATTATTCTTTGTAAAAAATTACAAAGAAATTATGATTAACAATTGCAATTATTCTTTGTAAAAAAATAGAAAAAAATTATAAACATCGATTAAAATTATTTTTTGTAAAAATTATAATTAATAATAATCAGTAATCAAAATTATTCTTTGTAAAAAGTAAGAAAGAAATGATAACCACCAATTAAAATTATTCTTTGTAAAAAATCTAGAAAGAAATCATGCTTATCAATTTTCTAAATGAAGTTTTCTATCAAAATTTTACTCCTCATTTCTCATTATACATAATTATTTTCAAAACGCAATCAGCATTACAATAAAATATAATAAATTAATTAAAAAACAAGTGGGATATTAGAATAATATTTAATTGGTATCTTAGATAATATTTAAAATTATTTTTTGGAAAAAATTAAAAAGATATAAAAATTATTCTTTGTAAAAAAATTAGGATGAACTAACACTCATCAATTAAAATTATTCTTCGTAGAAAATTAGAAAGAAATGATAATCATCAGTTTTCAAAATGAGATTTTCTATCATAATTTTAAAAAAAATTTAAAATATGGCTTCTTGTTTCTCGTTATAGATAATTTTCTTCATTAATCATAGACTTCAGAATCAACATCAATAAAATGTAATAAATTAATTATTAAAACCCAGTGGAACATTAGAATGGTATTTAATAGGTCTTTTAAATAATATATGAAATTATTCTTTATAAAAATTGAGAAGGCTTATTCTTTATAAAAACTAAGAAGGCTTATTCTTTATAAAAACTGAGAAGGCATTATGAAGGCTTATTTTGCAAACGATCATTGAAAACTCATGAATATTCAGCTCGAATTACGTCACAATTACATGACAAAACTAATTGCACATATTATTTTGACCAATGATACGAGGAGAGCGGTTGTTTTAGGCTCGGTGTTTTTCATTTTCTACTTCATATGTACAGTACATATTCGTGATTTGCGCCTATGTACAAATTATCTGATGTCTAACTCATTACACTTTGTATTGTGATTTAACAATACAAACACTAATTTGGGCGTAATTATTCAATTTACGGATTTCAGGTATACCATTTAATTTGTTTCTTGTTATTTCTAGTTTGTGAGGCAAAATTGAATCTATGCCAATTCCACTGTTCAACAAACTACACAGTAAAATAATCATCAATTTTAAAACAATGTAGCAATTAAATTTTTCGTGTAATGTTCAAAAACACGAGGGAAAGAAAGGATTTTAACAACAAAGTTCTTAAATGTGATTGGCGATATATACTTATTTTTTTTTCAGAATCTGGCATATGAACTGATTACATTACAAATTTTTATGAGGTGTAACTATATTTCTCCTGATACAGAATTATGATAGAAGAAGAGGGATTGAAACAGGTTGATAAAAATTGCAATCATAAATATTTTGTTTAAAAAATAAAAATAAAAACTTAAAATTCCAGTTTAAATTTACATAGAAATCATTAATATTTAATAACTAATATTTGAAAAATTCAAGCTTTTTGTTAATTTAAAACAATATATTTGTTTTTCTTTAGTTTTTTGAAATGATTTTAAATACCGAAACAGAAATAATAATAAACTTTAAAAAGAATTAAGATTACATTTTTATGTATCTACCTAATAAGCTTGATAAACTCTTGCAATACGAAGAGTTTATCTAGCTTATTTGATACAACACAAGCTGAAAATTGCATTTTTTATATGTTTAATTTCCAATAATAGTTAAGTTTTTTTTTATTTGATTTTTTGTAAACGTGATGGCAGCACGTTGATGAAAGCTAATTTTTCACCCACAGAAGCTTAACGTGCTCATGCAGGCTAAATTTAATTTTTATTTTGTGGGAAATAAATTGCTGAAAATTATCATTATTATTAGTGCAAATTCAAAAAGATAATTTTTTTTGGAAAATCAAATGGATGTTTAATTTATATGTTAAAGCCTTGCTATAATTAAAAAGATAATCTTTTATACTTTAAAGTGACGCAAAAATCACTTTTGTGCAACAATATTTTCGGAATTTATCGTGAAGAAATACCAAAATTTCAATTAATTGAAATTCTAAAAAAAAGCTTTGAGATGTATATTGATGACCTCTAAGATGTGCATGTGCTAAATTTGTTAGTTGTGGTTCAAACGGTCTGGTCTGTAGAGTGTCAAAACACACACACAATTTGCTTTGTTATAAGCCTAGATTACCATTATTATTAATAATAAATTAATTTTTTGTTTTTTTCTCAATACTTATATTAAAAAAATGGTTGATATATGCACTTTGAGAAATGATGATATAACTTTGGTATTCATACAAACAAGTGTGAAATTCGTTAATTGAATACGAATTTTTATATTATATATTTCTATTCATAATAAATGGAGTTTCCTTATTTCATTCTAATTTTTTTGATAGTTTATTCATTTTTGAAAATATATATTCCTTAACAAGTTTAAAAAAGGAATCTAAAATCAAACTAAAAAGAAAATATTTCACACTTAGTCGTTCCATGGTACGAAAACTCAACAAAAATTGTGCCGCATATTTGAATATCGGAGAGCACGAAATCTACCGTGAAAGTTCTGAGTTGAGAGCAATGTAAACTTCGGTGCTATACTTCAAGTGATAGCGAGTTCGAGGCAGCGTTAACTTAGCTTTTGGTCAGCGCAGGGTCTAGAAATATTCTGCAAACTTCCAATATAGGTGGTTGCTTCTTTTTACAGACATTTTTCGGAATTTTTCAGTAGGATAGAAGAATATGCATTGAGTTAAAAATGAAATATTTTTGCATGCATCCGATTCAAATGAAACGGAGCATGATGTTTTTAGGAGAAAAGATGTATGTCGTAATTTAGCAGGACAAGCAAGTGAAATGTTTTATATATATATATATTTGTCAGGAAGTTGCATTTTATCATGTAATTTAGATATGTTGGCAAAATCAACAAAATATATATTGAACGTTACTTTAAAATCGATTTGTAAGTTGTTATACCTAAAATATATTCAGCCAGGAAATTCTCTCTAATAATAAACAAATATCTAATTTCGAGTACAGTAATAACACAATCTAATTCCTTAAAGAAGGAAAAATAGAAGGAAGTTTAAATGACAGAAAATAAAACTAATATTTTCAGAAAACGCTAACATTCTAACGAAGATATTCGTCATTTGGGAGATTATTTTTCCAATTCGCTGATATTGAATTATTCAAAAGACTGAAACGTAGTCAAAATCTTTTTGCAAAATAAATGATTGCAATATGACGTTGGTTATGCGACATAAACCAATTAATTTCTTTCATTTTCACATTCACTTAGAAAATGCAATACATCGAAAACCAGCTTTCATTTCAACAACCTAACATTTAACCTAACTAATCGACTTAGATATCGAATACTGGCCTCTTTCTACTCAGCATTCCTGGCATTAACCCTCCAGAACAATCAGGCTAAGAGAATGGATGCTAGTTCCAAACAATTACCTTCGACAAATAAACAACCAACAATTCTTTGGAATCATCCCTCTCTGCTAGTTCTACTAGAGAGTTAAACAAATTCGAACGATACAGATTTGAAGAGTAACCTCGAAACAACTCAGCCTAACTCCTGCAGCCACATATTTATTAGGTCCAATTTACACAATTACCCAGGAGGGGGGGGGGTTGGAAATCCCTAACAATGATATTGTCTTTTGAGAGAATAGTTTTCGATTCGTCGGAAATCGAGTTAAGAATTGTTTCAAAAAGCAAAAACGATATCATCAACCTATTTTTGGCACGCAAATATTTGTAATATGATATTGGTTATATGCCATAAACAAATTAATTCCTTTTATTTAGTGGATGCAGTACACCGAAAATGAGCTTTCATTCTCACAACCTAACCTTTCCCCCTAACTAGTCGACCAAGATATCGAATACTGGCCTCCTCCTATTCAGTATTCCTGGCATCAACCCTCCAGAACAATCAGACTAAGAGGATGGATGCTAGCTCTAAACAATTACCTTCGACAAATAAACAACCAACAAACCTTTGGAATCATCTCTCGCCCTCTTCTGGTTCTAGAAGAGAGTTAAACAAATTCAAACGATAGAGATTTGAAGAGTGGCCTCGAAACAACTCGGCCCGACTCCTCCAGCCACATATTTATTAAGTCCAATTTACACAAGTAACCACGGGGTGGGGGTGGAGATCCACCAAGAGTCATTGGAATCGGTCCAAGAAGCTTATGCATAAAAGATGTTTGTCTTAACACTCGGGCGGCGTTGAGGAGTCGGTTTCGAGATCTTTGTAGAACTTTCGTATTTGTATTTGGAATTGGCGAGGAATTTAAAACGCCACCCAGATTATGCGTGTGTCTTTTCCCCGCTTGCTGCTGCTGCCGCCGCGTCCTCTGAATATTCTGATATTTCACGGAAGATTTAAATCAGGCGATTGTTCTTTCTCCAACTGCTGCCTATGTTCCATTCCTTTTTTTGTTTTTTAATACGTTATGAAAGCCTCGTTTCTTCTTCTTCTCTCTTATTTTGGAAGGTTTTCTGTTCGGTCCTTTTTTTTCATTGCATTGCATTATCTGTCTAAGGCAATGAAGAGGATTTTGTGTCTGGACCCTTTTATTTCCCTTTCTTTCCTTTCAAAAGATGTTTTCTAGCAGACGTAGAGGCTGAAGAAAGCGATATTTTATGAATAAAAGATGAATCAGTTTAGTTGCTAATTGCTTTAGGGTGAATTTAATTTAAAAGTTTTTGAAATAAAACCAGCAATCAGAGAAGAAATTGGAATTTTATAAAACAAAAAATGGAGAGAAATCATTCTGAAAATACACATTTATTAAGGTTACGTTAAAAAGTCTTTCTGTTTTGGAAGCTATGAATTTTTTTTAAAAAGAAATTTCATATTCTTAATGTTTGAACAGGTTTCTTTATAAAACTATTAAAATTTCGTTTCTATATATATATATTTGGAAATTACACTAATTTTTATATTTTTCGTTTCAAAGAAAATGTAAAATTATAATTTTTACATTTTCCGTTATTTAGATGTTATTTTCTCAAAAACAAAATATCATAGTATTTTCTTACGAAAACATTCATAAATTTCATTCTAATATATATTTTTTGTTCAAACTGGACATAATAATTTCTAAATATGTTCATCAATTTCTGAACAAGAAAATAAGTCGTCTATGCATTTAAAATATTTTATGGTTGTTTTAGGGTTTCACAACGCGGAAAAAATCGAAAATTTAATGTTATTTATCAGTCGAAATCCTTCGATATTTAAATAATGGATTGAAATACGGCTAATGTTTCAGTTCACAAACTATATAATATATTCTTTAATCTACCTAAAAAATGTTAAGCAGATGCATTAAGGAATATATTATATAATCATTTTAAGACTTGTAGACTAGAAGAACTTTGCTTTATACTTTTTAGTCCAAAAGTTCTTTTTCGTTTTTTTAAATGTTATTTTTAAAAGTCTTTTGGCACTTATTAGCGTATATTTTGGTTTCCTAGATGTTTTTTCGATCTTTTTTCATGCAAATATTCAAAAATATAACAGTTTTCGAACATATTTCAAAACTTTCATCCCGAAAATAGTCACATTCCTTAATGGCTCATAATACAGATTGTTTTTAAAGAAATACCATGAAATTGCACCAGAATAGGAAGATAATGCAATCAAGGATGCATTGAAAGAAATATAGATTTCATTATCCACGTTCAACAAAATGTTATAATTAAATAAATGAGAAAACGAAGCATATCTTGATGACATAGCAAAGCATACGAAATGAAAATGAAAGCATACGAAGAAGATGTTCTGCCTTTTCTCTAAACCGTTTGGTTTCTGGAATAATTTTTGTAAACAAAGATTTGGTTTCTAAAGTAATTAATAAGGAAACCTATTAGCAGAAAGATAATTTAATCAAAAATGCAATGAAACAAGCTTGGATTAATTATACGTATTCTATTAAAAGCTGGGAATTAAAGGCGATTCAAAAACAGAAGACAAAGCTTGCTTCCTTAAAGAAAGTTGTATCCAATTTCTCTCAATTGTTTGGATACTGATTTGTTAGAAATTTTATTAAAACAAATCTGATTTCTTAGTTCGTGACAATACGTAATTGGTTATATCTAAAAGAGGCAGATTGCAGGAGAATTCAATATTGTAGAATTTTATTTGTTAAAACCAAGTAATTGGGAATGAAAAATAAACATATATAGGAGGAAAAAATGGAAAATGAATTGGAAATGTAACAAAAATATCGAATAAATATTAAGGGTGGAATTTAGGGCACAGTGAATTTTAAAATAAGCAAAATTAAAGGAAAACGTGCAATTATATTTTTATTTTTTCTTCACCAGAATATTTTATATTCAACTAAAACGATGTTATACTGTTTGACAACAGACTGTAAAATCCTCCACGTTTTTGCGCATGTGTTGGGATGAGGTTAATTCGTCAAAATAGGGATGAAAAGGAAGATGAAAGGATTTTAACAATAAATACTCCCGGGTTTATTACATTACAGATAATTAGCAAAACGGAAGGAAAAATGTACTATTGCGCAGTAAAATATTGCGGAACAGTTGATATTTAATGTAAAGAGCTTAAACATTAAATTATTTATACTAATATTATAAATGTGTAAGTTTGGATTGATGGATGGATCTTTGTTACTCAATCACATCTGAAATGAATTGGATTAAATTTAGCTCAAAGATAGATTATATTCAGGAATAGATATTAGGCTACTTTTTATCTCGCTTAATTAAGTTTTAATTTTTATTAATTAAAAACTAACTTTCGCGCCAAAAAGCTAAGGTCAAATCTCGCCAAAGGTAAGTAAAGATCCTTTTTTTTTTTTTTTTTTACTTAGCAGAGGTAAGATTAGGGTTAGCAGAATTTCGACCGATTATTTCAAACGATTTTATTTATTTTCTTAGTGTTTGATGTATTTAAAATCAAATTTTGTTAATTAATCGATCTTTCGGATTCATTCTGATATACTTTTAAATTATAAGAAACAGAATAAAGGAAATAAAAAATTTCTAATCTGTATTTCGTTACCCCAACTGGCGTAGGAAAGTCAGACATGATCGTTACGCCAACCGGCGTTGAAAGTTCGCGCGCCATTGTTGACAATTGTGTTTTCATTTCAATTAAAAGTTAAAAAATTATATGTATAGTACTGTTGTAGCTATCTCCATCTCGATCCATAAATAAAACGGATTTGCTGTTTTGTTTTATTTTGGGTATTCAATGTGAATAAATTGTTTTTACGTTAGTTTTGTGTTTTTATTACTAAATTGTATTTATGTAATATATTTTTCTTATATGCTTATGCTTTTAAATGTATCATTTTTAGGTTAGATTTAATTTTTTTGTTTGTCATTATTTGATAGTTTTTCGTTCATACACATCGAAATTTCCACTCGAACAGAGTCACAGGAAATAGCTAGAGAAGAATGAATAAAAAATTTCTGTTCTTAAAATTTGGTAATTGGTTTTTTACAAGATATTAACGATATTTTTTATACTTAAGTACTTCTTTTTTATGTGTCATTGAATTTTTTCTGTAATATTTCAAGATTAACAGCAATAGATATTTGAGAATTTATTCTATTTAAAACATTTTATTTTCATTTAAAAAATCACTGCAAATATAGAACGCCTTAAAAATATTATTTTTTAAATATATGATATTTTATATATTTGAAATAGGACAGGAATAAATAATTCCCCATTTTATGCTGTTTAGTCAAAGTATTTAATGATATTATAGAAATTTTTTTTGTACAATATCCGAAAGCCTTTTTACCACTTGAACTAAACATATCAATACGAAATTTTGAGTTAAAATAAAATGTCAGAAATGACACAACATTCACACACACACACACACAAATACAAACACGCACACACACACACACACACACACACACACACAAAACCTAAATAGTATCTAATGGGGGAAATCCAAAGTCAAAAGCGAATACCGGAAATATCGTTTCTCGTCTCAACCCCTAATGAGATGGAATCGTCTGGTGGTCTTAGAAACCGTTGAGGAGCAGCAAAATGCATTTTTCAATAAAATAAATGTTTAATTTAGAAGGAAAAAAGTACATCGTAATGACTTTTTTGAAAATAATGTAATTAGGTTTATATATTTATATACCTTTAAAATGTTCAAGGTGTCTTAATTTTTAAAGATAGATTAATTAGAATTGATAGATTTAATAGAATTTAGATAGATTTAATAGAATAATAGATGGGTTTAAATAGAATTGATAATAAATATTTTACTGAAACATGGAAAAAAGCTAGGGTAAGCGTTTTATATTTTGTGTTGTTTTTTTATAATTAAAGCCAATTTTAATTCAGAAAACAAAATTAATACGAAAACTAGGTTAGTGTGCATAACGATATTTATAAAAAAGTTAACTTTCAATTGTTTTTCAAAATCATAAACAGTTTTATTTCAAATAAATTTACATTGGAATAAGGAAAAAAATAACAGAATAATTAAAAGGAAAAAGTAAAAGATAAGGAAACAATAACAAAAGCAATTAAAAATTAAATCGCCAGGAATGTTTTGAAGTATTTTTAAAAAATTATATTTCTTTTTAATAATTAAAAAATAATGTATTTAATTTTAAAATAATTTTTCAGAAATTTGTCATACTTATATTTTAATACCTACGTATAAAAAATTCTCAACCCTGAGTGAATAATTCACAAACATGTCTAATACAGTCCACCGTTCACTTTAAAAAATACTAAATATATTATATTTTTCAAAATTTTCTCACGTTCTTGTATAATCTTCACCAGGATGTACAAGCGCTTTTTGTAAGCAGAATACAAAAACTATCGATTTTTTTTTTTTCAATTAGTATATTTCTTGGAAAAAGTAAAACAGATTAAAAAAATGAAAATGGCAAAAGAAAAGTTTCACAGAGAAGGATGATTAATTTAATTTTCAAAGTAAGCATCAAACGTGCGTTCTTACATTTAATTTAAAAAATAAGCTAAGAAAAATCGGTTAAGCAAAAAAATTTTTCACGCTAATGCTCTAACGTGACACATCCATCAAATTTAGCACGCAATTTTAACAATTTTACAAGGTCTGTCGCATAGGAGTTTCGTGTTACTCAAAAGAAGGAAGATTCCTGAATAAATAAAGTAATTGATTACATATATGGCTCAGTAATATTAGCTTGAGAAAAGGATCATGTGGTTTTATTAAATTCGTCGCTAATTAGTTTCTACCATTTATTGAAAATAAACTAAAAAGAAATTAGTGATATCATATTATATAATGATATTTTAAAATCCAATTTAAACTTAATTTTTTAATTCTTAGCTAAATGCAGTTCATATAAACTTTATTCTAAAATATTCTTTTATTTTCTGATATCATTCCCCTTTTTCTATTTAATTCTTTCGAGTTCTAAAATTGTTGAATCGACTAAAAGCCGACAAGTTCTCACACTCTGAGTGAAGGGATTAAAAGATGCCCAATATGCACATTCTTTTAAATTATTCCTGTGTTTTCTTTGTCTAAATCGGCGTGTATAGAAAAATCCCTGTTAAAATTTCACTGTATATAAGCACTGTGAAAACTATTTTCCCTCTCTTTTTCGCTAATCTAATAATAATTTTTAAAAAGGGAAGAGTGGTGGAAAAAAATATAAAGTAGAGAACCGATTTTAGTATTATCAGGGAAACATGATGTTGTTTTGGTTTGAAGTTTTTTGAAGCATCAAACTGCGTAGGCAACAAACTGGGATTTATCATTTTCGAGGCATCCATTATCCTCTTTTAGGTTTATTAGAAAATAATGCAGAAAGGTGCCACATTTGGCTATTTATCACCAATTGAAGTTCAATTTTCAAATTATTCCTTCTCCGAATTCTTACGAATTGTCTTCAATATTTCAAGCCAATAACCAATTCAAACCGATTTGAAACAATCACGAGATTATTATATTACGTACGCATTCCTATTAGAAAAATGATAGGTTTTTTTTCATCTCAAAATCGGTCGAGCTCCAAAACTTTGTTTGCCAGCATGATCAATTGATTTAAAAAAATTATCATTATATATATATATATATATATATATTGAGAGAGAGAGAGAGAGAGAAAGGGAGCGAGAGATGAGAAGACTCGTGATTGTTTCAAACTCGTTTAAACTGGTAAATAAATTAATTAAGACAAACAATGACTTAATAAATAATAATGCTCTCGGATGATAAATTGAAATTTGTGATCGTTGATTTCATTAAAAAAATTTTTTGTTACCGACTGTACATATATAACACCTCCATTCTTAAATACGTTTTATATGTGTTGATCATAATCCAAACACTCATAAACGAATAAATAATAACATACTTATAACATAACAAAATTATTATCACATTATTTGATACATCAAAAATATTTACTAGAGAATACAAAATCTAAAAATAATTTCGGCATTTCAACTTACTTATTTACCAATTTTCAATTTATTAAAATTCGAAATTAATTCGAATTTTAAAACATCGAAATTCAATTTCATGTCACAGTGAACTTAGTTTGCGAGACATTATATTCCAAAACTCAACCTGCTCCAGTTCACTTCAGTTGAAAAGAATTTTTTTCTCTTCTTCTCAGGCATATTTTTGTCTTATTATTATGATTTTTTTTCATCTTAAAGCGTGGAGATCAATCTTCAATAGAATCGTCTGCCTTTCAGCCCATCCAATTTAAGATTCATCTCAACTCGGATAGAAAACATCGCATGGAACAACACGAACATCCATCAATTCGTATTGGCATAGAGGCCGTATGAATAAGCCTTTTCCTCTAAGCATCGTTTAGAATTTTCTTAACATCGTTAATGAGAAAATACTTTTTTTCCCGCTCTTTTTTTTATTGCTGGTAGAATCTTTTCAGTAGAGGCAAATGGATCTCTTCCAGATTTCTATCAGAAAATGTTTGGCGAGGAATGCTATTTGTGTATTTGCTCAGGTTATTTGGTTCTTCGTAAAAGAAACGCCAGAGTAACGAGAGATGTAATTCTGATCCGAATATTTGTTTGGAATAAATGTTTTTTTTTCTTCTTCTCTCCTTTATATGGTGACGAATTTTTTGTAGTTCTATTTAATAAATCTAGGATTCCATTATTTTTTTTAATATTTTCCATGAATTTCTTTGATGAATGTACTATATTTGATTAGTACTGTTTTTCATCTTAATATGATCAACCTTTCACCGAAATTTTATTATGATTGCAATCTGTTAAAAAAAAAAAGAAAAAAAAATTGACTTCGTATCTCTTTGAAAATCAATTTCAAATCCAAATCTGTTTTTCAGAAGTTTAATAGATGAAAACGATAAAATAAAACGATATAAATCACCCAAACAAATAAGGGAAATAGCAAGTCAAATGATTTACGAAAATAACCAGAAGGATTGGTCTTCAGAAAACTTTCTGAAATTTTTTCGAACCGCTGGGCAAAAAGACTTCCTTGGAATGGATTTTATTTAAAATTTGAAAGAAATTTGGTAATTTTGTAAAGCCCGTATACCATAATGCTACTGTCTAGTATATGTAATGATATCTCCCGATCTAATTTAAATCCTAATTAATTACCTAATTTTTCTCTTGAATCCCTTTTAACTTGATTCTAAAACAGTCCCTTATTTCTTGCTTCCAGTCCAATTTTTTATTTACTTAATTTGACACGTGCTCAATAAAACTGCGAGTCTCAGCACTTTCCCACGCTCTGAGTGAAGAAATAAAAGTATCCCAAGTTCTTTTTCCGGACACTGCACGTATCAAAGCAATCCCTAGCAGAGTCTTATTGTAAAAAAAGTGAAAAGAAAATTTCTCTTTGGTTTACTGCACTTGTACATAAAATGCATTCCGTAGTGATATAAATCTAAAATTTCAAAAGTTTCTTCTATTCTGACATATAGCAGCTAAAATAAGTTTTATATTGTTACGGAACTTTAATTCCATTGGGTTCGTAAATTCACCAGGCTCTCTCGTGGAGTGCGTATGGAAAAAACAATCAGCGGGTCTCAATAACGAACGACGAATTTATTAAATACGAAAACACTAATACAAAGACGATAAATGTACACAAACGAGAAAAAGACAGGCAATAGACATCAACACACTACAACGCACAGTAGCCCACAAGTAGTAATTTGTAGCAACAACAACAACAACACACAAAGCTGCCAGACAGAATTCAGCAGGAGAGGGAATCATCCCAACGGCTGCAATTCTCCACTATCTCCAAGCTTTAGCTATATCCCACTGCCGATCACTACAACACGACTGGCTACTCCACAAACGACTACATGCTCCTTCCAAAATAAACACCAGAACTCGACACACAGCTCAACTAAGCAATCGCTGGAGCTCCACACAGCACCTGTTCTTCGTTGCTTCGCTAGCCTCTTGATGACTCGATATTTGTCAACTCCGCCTGACTCTCAGCAGCTTGAGACTGCCAACCTTTCGTAGTTCCGGGAGGATGGACAGAGAAGGTTTTAGACTGTTCAGGCGTATCTTGTTTTCTATTGGATGAATCGGTAAAATTCTCGAAGTTTCCAGTAATGTCTATCTTGTCGCTAAATTTGTCGCTCAACTCTGGGATCAGAGACTTGACTCCCTATCAGCATCCAACAGAGCTGATCGTAAAACAGTTTTTCCAGGGATTGAACTAACCGTTTTGGGAAGCAATATGACAAGATTGTAACAATATGCAGTATGGGTGCCGTATTTATAAAGAGAGAGAATAATAAAACTTTAAAGCAGTCAAATCGGCTCACTGCATCAATCCGAAGTTAAAATATATTGAGTAGAATAAAAAATGAATTCGGCTTCATGAAATTGATAGGTTTGAAATATAAAACATTTTATTTTTGAAATCAAGAATCCAGTGTTTTTGTATCATAAACCGAATTTTTCCGTGACAGATTTTATTCTTAACAAACCGTTATTAGATTTTTGGTTCAGAAATAGATTCACCCATGAAGAAAAAGATCGAAAATTAAAGATATCAACTTCATTTCTCTTCAAGCTATGAAAAGAGGCAGAAAATGCATGAAATGTATTCGAAAATAAACTACAGGAAATTAAAATTTGGATTTCACCTCGAAACTACTTATTCGCCAACAAAAACAAAAATAAAAATCTGCAAAGAGAAAGAGCGCGCGTGAAAAAAAAGATTTAATTCTTTTAAAAACATAAACGGAATATATATTACATCTCCCCCTCTAAAATATACGAAAGTATATTTTCTTGAAAGGCTACGGGGGCACTTAAAAATATTCCATAAAACTACACTTTCCAAAAATGAATTCTCGAAATGTGTTTGAGCTATTAAACGGATCAAAGGCTTGTTACAATTTTTCGTTTACCAAAAGAAAAAAAAATGCTCTTAAAAATATTCCTCATATTAAATCCTCGCTCCAAGCAAATGAAGCAAAAACATGTACGTTCAAACTGTTTTTATAACTAGCAATATGTTTGCGGATGCTGTTGTTATTCTTTACCTCGCATCTGCGCGTGTGTGGGAGGAAGGGGGGAGGGAGAGAGTACAGTTTGGAATATATCGTTCGAATAGCTCCTGCTTCGTTGTCGTAAACGTAAAACAATCTAATAACACCCGTTTCGAAGACTGATTAATGTCAAAACGGAAACCGATCGTAAAAAATCTTCGCGCATTTAATAGTGGTTTGGAAAATAAAACAATGTGTTTCCCGCTTTAAAACTTTTTTTCTTTTTCTAAAATAAATGTAGTAAAGAAAAAGGCGGGATGGTTATAATCGTAACGTTCTGCTTCAGGGAAAGAATTCTAACACATCGCAGGAATTTTAAGTAAATTACGATTGATCGTGAAGCATAAAAGCTTTGAGATTAAAAAAAAAGTATCAGAATTCGTCTTGAGAAATTACTTAAAATCTTAATTAGCTTATTTGAAATGCTGCAGGGGTAAAGACATTTGTTAAGTACGAGTAATTATTACCATGATTGAGATTGAAAAAACAATGCGTAACTTCTTCCGTTTTTAGTAAATTGATTATTATGTTTTTATTTATGTATATGAGCTTTGGTAATGGTGGTACGAGCATATTTCATATGTTGCCTTCGCTGAAATACACTTAATTTTAAAAAATTGACCGAAATTTTCTCCGAATAAAATGCTACCTCAAAAAATAAATTCAGTTTATTTCAATTTAAATATTTTACATCAATATGTGTGCAGTGTTTTTAATATTTTATTTGCTAAATGATTATTATCAAAATTTAGATTAAAAATGCGTATTTATATATATTAAAGAAATTAATTACTATTATTATTTTCTTAACAATATTCCCTGTCACGGAAGTATATCTTATAGTATGCTGCCATCTCTCAGATATTTATGATTTTAAAAGAATGCTTAAACATTTAAACTAAATCAATTTATGTGATGAACGTCTGTCGGTCTGTACATTTGCAGACATACAGAGGCAATAACTAAAAAAAATCAAATCATTAAGATAAATAAATAAAAACTGGTATAGGATTTTCTTATTTTAAAGAAAAAAAAGTTGTAGCAAAAACCGGATTACTTGATTTTCTTCTTTAAATTGAGAAGTACAAATCATTCATTTGCTGAAATATGAAAGCAAAAACTTGAGCACTTTTGCTGCTCAGGATATGACCAAGATTTACAATGTTTATACTGGAAAGGAATAAAACCCAATATGCTGTATTTCGGCTAATTAAAAACAACAGTTTCGATTTTAAACATTAAGGTTTTATATTGCCATATATTATACATTTTTTGTTTGATTTAAAACATTTTATAAGAAATTTTTACTATAAATATACATTTTAAAATTATTTAAGACAGTAACTTTTGCCAGTCATATATCCCATTGTTTAATCAGCTATACGAGTTCATCATGAATAAAAATATGAAGAAAGAAAAAAGCAAAATAATTAAATTAAAAATTGCATTCTTTTTTTAAGTTCACATTGTGCATTATTTCATAAATGACGTAGATCCAGAAGTATTCCAAATGATATCGAAACTGGCCAATAGTTCAACTAAGCTTATACACTACAATGTCAAAAAGAAAGACCATATCTATCCCTCTGACTTCCCGAAGACATCCAAAGGAGTTACTTTTTTACAGTTTTTCCTATATTACACTTTACATAAGAAAGAAATAATAGCAATATTTCGTAGATTCGTAGCAATATTACGTACATTCAGAAGCATTCCAACTCATTAAGAAATTGAGCAATAACTTAACTAAGCTTATACATTACAATGTATAAAAGAAAGAGCATATCCATCTTTCTTACTTTCTGAAAACTTCCAAAAGAATTAATTTTTTGTATTTTTCCTAATTCACGAACATAAGATGATAAATTGTACCAATATTTCAATACTATTAGTATTTTTATAGGACTTGTATGTAGAACTATTCTTAAAGGTACAAAAATTGGTCAGTAGCTCAATTTAAGTTTCTACATCACACTGTAGAAAAAAAAAGATGAAATATAGAGCATATCAATCTTTCCTAGTTCCATAATATTGCCAAAAGAGTTAATTTCGTGTCTTTATATTATTTTACATTATACTAAGAAATTATATAAATATTTTGTAGATGATGTATATGCAGAAGCATTCCAAATGATATTGACCAATAGCTCAACTAAGCTTATATATTACAATGTAAAAAAAGAAATTGAGTTTCAAATACCTCCAAAAGAGTTATTTTCTTGTATTTTCCCTATTTTATATTATACGTAAAAAATAGTACCAATATTTCGTAAATGACGTATATTCAAAAGCATTCCTATTGAGCAATAACTCAACTAAGTGTACATTACAAAGCAAAAAAAGAGCGTTTCGAAGACC
Source organism: Argiope trifasciata (assembly GCA_026543055.1). Classification (NCBI taxonomy): domain Eukaryota; kingdom Metazoa; phylum Arthropoda; class Arachnida; order Araneae; family Araneidae; genus Argiope; species Argiope trifasciata. The sequence continues at coordinate 3,684,725 of JAPMOQ010016150.1, read as the reverse complement.
ACCAAAAGAGTTACTTTCTTGTATTTTTTCTATTTTATATTGTACATAAGATAAAATAGTATCCATATTTCGTAGATGTCGTATATCCAGAAACATTCCTATTTACCAATAGCTTATATATTACAATGTAAAAAAAGAGCGTTTCGAATACCTCCAGAAGAGTTGATATTTTGTATTTTTTATATTGTACATAAGATAAAAAAATAGTGTCAATATTTCGTAGATGACGTATATCCAGAAGCATTCCTATTGACGAATAGCTGAACTAAGCTTATATATTACAATGTAAAAAAAGAAACAGAGTTCGAATACCACCAAAAGAGTTAATTTCTTGTATTTTTCCCATTTTATATTGAACACAAGATTAAAAAAATAGTATCAATATTTCGTAGATGAAGCATATCCAGAAGCATTCCTATTGACTAATAGCTCAATTAAGCTCATACATAACAATGTAAAAGAAAGAGCGTTTCGAATACCTCCAGAAGAGTTTATTTCTTCTATTTTTTATATTTTATATGGTACATAAGATAAAAAAATAGTATCAATATTTTGTAGATGTATATCCAGAAGTACTCTTATTAACCAATAGCTCTACTAAGTTGATACATTACAATGTAAAAAAAGAGCGTTTCCAAAACCACGAAAAAAGTTAATTTCTTGTCTTTTTTTCTATTTTATATGGTACATAAGATAAAAAAAATAGTATCAATATTTCGTAGATGTCGTATATCCAGAAACATTCCTATTGACCAATAGCTCAACTAAGCTTATACATTACAACCTTAAAAAAAAAAAGAGTATATCTATCTTTCCGACTTCCCGAGGACCTCCAAAAGAGTTAATTTCGGGATCCAGTAGCGGAAGATTAATCGATTGACAAAAGGAAACGTCTCGAAAATTTCAGATTAAATGACTTAATCCGTTTTTCACCTCTACCCCGCAGAAAAGCACTTATTTCTCTCCCAGAACTAATAACAATAATAAAAAAACACAAAATAAAAAGAGTAAATAACCTAAAACTAAAGAATATAAGTCTCAGAGACGGGAAATTCTATCCGCTGGTCCGCAACGGGTGGAAACGCTCGCAGCGCCATCTATCATTCTTGACAGATGCTTCGGTGGGAGGGGCTTGGGGAAAAAGTATGCAGCTCAGACTTAACTCTTACCCTCTTTTATTTATTTTTTTTAAACTTTTTTTCGTCTATTTATTTATTTCGGAGGTAAAAGGGGGGAGATTCAAGGGCCGATGCCGTGCGACCGACTTTTATTTATTTTAGTTACACAGCGCTTATTTATTTAGTCTCTTTTTCCCTTCTTACTCCCTATTCCAATCTCCAAAGTATTATTATCCCCCCTTTCTCATCCCCCCCTTTACGTGCAGTTTTTGGAGATCTGCTGCAGTTGCAGTTACTAGTTAACAACGGTTGTTTCGAATTTTGTGTGTCTGCTTTTCTGCAGCAGGTAGGTAATGCGATGGAACTACGCAGTAGTAGTTGTTTGGAAAAGCGTATGTTTCCGAACTTTTTTTTATTATTTTTTATCCATAAACGTATTCTATCTAGTAGGGAAGCAATCGTATGTAACGCATTAGTGGAAACTAAGAGAACGGACAGGTGGTTTAGTGAAAAAGAACTTGAAAAAATATTTGGAAATATCAGAATGCATGTTTTTTCTTCTTGTTTTCTTCTTGTTTTGTTTGTTTGCTTGCTTTATTCATAGAAAGAATTATGAGACATCCAGTAAACAAATTCAGTGAATAATCGTGAATACTTCTTGCTGAACTTTCATTGCATTCGTTTTCAGGGAACAATATCTAGAAGTATCTTATTACTGTTTTGACTTGAATTTGTACTTTTGTTAAGTTTCGTTCCAAGTTTTAAACTCAACATGCATTAAAATTTTATGTTTATTGTTGTATAACCAGTTCAAGGAATCGTTTAAAAATAAAATCCGAACATACCGATAGTTGTCGTTTTGCTATACAAACTGTATCATTTCTAACTATAAAATACGTTACATTTATACAGAAAGAATGCCATAATGGAGATTGTTTGAAATATTTAATATCTTGCATTCAATTATTCCTTGACAAAAAATTCTTTAAAAAGATGAACACTGCTTTTACATAATATTATATGCAAACGAAACGATAAGATATTCTTGTAATACTTTTGTTTTTAGATGAATAAAAGTTAGAAATA
>JAPMOQ010016150.1:3666988-3682511 GCA_026543055.1 Argiope trifasciata | reverse complement strand
TTAGATGAATAAAGGTTAGAAATAAATCATTCCAAATAAATCATCATGTTGTTATAACAACCGTATTCTTTGATAAGATATTCTTGTAATACTTTTGTTTTTAGATGAATAGAAGTTAAAAATAAATCATTCCAAAGGAAATGGAAGTTTAAATAAACTAATCTGCTAAAAAAAACAAATATGCATTGAATTAACCAAATCCCTTTGGTAAACTATCAATATTGGTAAAAAAAATCTAATGTATTATTTTAAGATACTTTATAATGGTAAAAATGGAATCACTTCATTTGCTAATGGCTATGAAGTAAAATATAGGGAATTAAATATATACAAGCAGGGATAATAAAACTGACACTCGTTCACATCGCGATTCAAATGAAAAAGAGCGGAGAACGCAATGTTTTCCTCGGGGATTTTGTAAAGAAATTTTTATATGAATTTCTTTGATGCGTGTAGATGTAGAATAAGAAAATCTAATTAGCTTTAAAAGAATGATACAAACATTACAGATTCACTCAGAGAGTGCGAACTTGCTGAATTTACAGTTCCTTAAAGTGCATGAAGAAACAATTAAATAAGAAAGCAGTAATTAGAAGTTAGGTTAATGTCCCGTTTTAAAGCAATACTAGGGCTATTCTGGGACGGACCTCGTCATTTTGAAATGCAGTCAGATCACGACGACGACACCTGAACTCGAACCTCAGGTGTCGTCGTCGACAACGAATCCTCTCCACAACGCACCAAACCAGCGGGAGGACGTTTGGCCAGGACGGATTTAGCATGCAACAGATCCGCCTACACGGCGATTATCAGTGGAATCGGGCCTTGAACCTGAAACACCCCTGGTTCCAAAGCCGAGAAATTACCACCAAGCTACCGTATCCCTAAGAAATTAATTAAGTTTTAAATTAAATTAAGACTATGTACATAAGAGAGAGAAGTTAAGTCATATTAGCGTCTCGTTTTGGAACAACACTAGGACTATTTTGGGACGGACTTCGTCATTTTGAACCTCGGTCAGATGATGAGGATGACACCTGAGCTGGAACCCCCTCTCCAAACTTCCACACCACACTAGTGGGAGGACGTTTGGCCCCGACGGATTTAACGTGCACCAGACGCGTTTACACGGTGGTTCTTCGGTGGAATCGGCCCTCGAACTTACAACCCTCCGATTCCGAGGTCAAAACCTTACCACCAGGCCACCGTTGAACCATAAGAGATAGAAAAAGCGAGGAATATTTTTAAAAATATTTCTTAGTGCACTAAAAAGAAGGGCGTTTTCTAAAACAGTGTTAGTAAATTTATTTTCATTAATGATTTTTAGTTCCAATCACACTCTGGTTTCGTGTCTATCCTTACAAAACTACTCAAATGTTTTCTTTAATTTCATAAAATACAAACTTCTAACCACAATTTTTATTACTATCAAAATACATCCCTTCAATAATATGATATTCATTACTTTTTCTAAAAACAAAAACCAAGTAAAAAAAAGAAGAAAAAAATTTGGCTCTGCAATGCACAAACTTTTAAAAACACGAAAGAAATAGCAACAAAATCACGAACAACTTCGCGAAAAAACTTAAAGAAAAGTTTCTTTTTCCTCCTAAACACCCTCCTATTTATCACAATTATTGCCCCCCTTCCCTACCCCCCAGTCTCGGATTACTACACCAAGTCACGCCATGCCTTATCCATTCCGAAACTATTCGGTTGCAAAAGCAGCAGGAAAGCCTCAATTAAAAAGAGAGGTAAACACTCAAAAGGTTGGTTGACATCGCCTCAACTCGGCTTCAATCCCAACTCAAAATAACTTAATTTAGGCTATTAGCCTCTTTTGCAGTATACGCGCTTTTAATAATCCTATTTTGTTTGAAAGAAAGCCGACGCACTTGGAATTCACACGAAAATGTATGTTCGAATGGCGGTGAAAAACTGAGAGGTAGTATTTTTTTTTTCGTAACCCTCCCTCCTTGAAGAATTTTTTTTTTTACTTTAAAGAAGCCGATGAATAAAGTTTAAAAGCCACCGTTTTGAGGAATTTATACCTTTTTTTAAGGGCTTTAAGTCATTAAAATTCTAAAAGAAACCTTTTATCTTTACTTTACCTAGAAATCTTTGTAAATGCGGTAATTATGCAAGAATTCCAAATAAACACAATGCATTCAATGAGCTTCGAATGCATACGTTGTTTTTCAATTGAATAAATTTGTGAAAATGCATTGTTTTTTTTTTCTCACATATCTATATTCAGAGATATAACAAATAAGGCATTTTTTTGGCGAGTTTAGTGTGATTAATGTTCTGTTTCAGCAACATTGGGGCTGTTTTGGGGCGGACATTGTAATCATGAAACGCGGTCAGATGATAAAGACAACACTTCAGTTGAACCCCCAATCTCCAAACTTTCACACGTTTTCACAGTGAAAGGATGTTTGGTCCCCACGTATATATATCATTCATCTAGCATTACATTTTTTAATTTTTGTATTCTAGAAAAGTATATAGATCAGTAGACAGACCTAATTCCAAAAATGGAACCAGAGAAGTTCAAAAAATGAGATTCATCAAAATCCGAAATTGTTCTACGAATTTACTTCTTTTATTTTCTTATTTCATATAAAAGAAAATAAAAATCTGAAATCAATGTTCTGAAAGAGAAAAACTTCAACTTAATCTAAAAGAAAAAAAAATTAAATTAGTTTTAACTTGTTTTTATTTATTTATTGGTTTAATCAAATTATTTTATAATATCACACACAGGCAAAAAATTATTACAAATATAATCTAACAATACCACATTTTATTAGGTGCTTGCATGTATTTTAATTGGAGGACATTCATTGATAAGTATGCGGAGTATCTATATAAACGACAATGGTTTTGGATTATACCAATTTACTATTACTTTTATGTTATCCTTTCGAAAGTTTTCCATTTAGTAGTATTTCTGTAGTGGTATCTTAATAAACCAGTAATGATCACTAAACATTGGTGATCACTTTTGTCTAAAGGATATGATACGCGGCGACAAATTGTAAGGTCACGAGTTTGATTCTTGGCGGAATTCTATAGCCACCTTGGCGAAACTCCACAATCCAAACCGAGACATTGGACATTACGTCCGTGTCACCAAAATGGTGGTTTGGATTGTGATGCCCGACAACACATACTTCTGACCGCAAGCTAATACAGGGATCAGTTCTTCGCGTCACTCCACATGCATGTGACGTAGGAAGGACGATTCTTTTTGCTGAGAGGTAAGGTAGGTATGTAGCTAATGTGTGGTAAACGTGACGAGTCTTTTTGCTGGGAGGTAAGGTAGGTATGCAGCTAACGTGTGGTGTGCGTGACATTCTTTGGTTTGGTTGCGTGGCGTTTTTACAGCAGTGTTGCCACTATTAAATTTTCAACCCTCGTATTTACAAAGAAAATCATGGTTAGAGGCATTCTCGATTCGCAGCATTGAAAATGACAAACAGGCTCACTTTTATCTGGAAAACAAAATGACGTGCAAAGCGTAAATAATTTGCTTCTTACTGCCATAGGCCAATTAAAAGACTTTCTAGTTTTACATAACCCCACAAAGAGTTTCGTTTCAGAAACGATGAAACACATCGCAATCGATGCCTCTTCAGGTATTATCTTGCTTAACAATGTTTCATACAGCGCCATTTCCTCCCTGGTGAGGAGTTTTCAAACTTTTTTTAGTGGTAAGGAAATTTCTTTTAAACTTTTATTAAGTTTTGTACCATTTGGTCCATTAGTTTTCTTTTTGTAACCATTTCAAAATGGGAGCACCCGATATATTATACCTATTTTTCTCAATAAATGCCTTAAGGCAAAATAATGATGAAAATACATGCAAGAATTGAACACTGCATTTTCTCTATATTAGAAACAAATATTAAATATAAGATACAAAGTAGAATGTGGTACCCTTTGACTAACTGGCGTTTAAAATGTTCCAACAATCAAATATGCCATTACTTATATATCAAATATGTCAACAATCAAATATGCAATACGCAGATAGTTACTTTGGAACACACATCAAAAATTCCTCAAATTGAAACAAATTTTTAATTGTTAATCAAGCGATCTCGAGTAACTTTGCGGCAATTAAGAACTTCCATAAAATTTCAAACACCAGAAAATGCGATAATAATTTAAAAGTCTCTCTAAGATATGCGGTTGATGCATGTTGTTTAAGGGAATACTGACAGCTTACGAATTGTTCGATTTGTGAAAGAGAGCGGAATTTCTCACAGAATTATTCAACCAACTGTGGTGGAGGAATTCCTCCATGTTAAAGGTCAGCCCATGATCAAGTGGGTAGAACGGTGGTTGAGCCGCGGACCAATTATATCCCAGGCCCGGAAACATGGGCCCGTTTCTCTCCTCGCAAAATTGGGAGCTACCGCGTGCGGAAACCTTTTAATGTTCTCAGCCGGGAGAGGGATGAAACGGGAAATTAAGCAGAGCACTTCTCCCCCGCTTAAGAATCCAGCGAGTACTTCATTCGAGGAAATTAATATTTGTTAGGATGTAAAATGTGGTTAAGCATTTTGCATGTAACAAAAGACGTAATATGCAGGTTTGAATAAAGTGACCAGTTTAGCGCTATCTTCTGAGTTTATTTTGTTATTTGTGGTTGCAAATAAGAATTGAAGTTGATATTATATATACATATGTCTGTGTGTGTTGCCAAGTATATCACTTCTTGCCATTGAGCGACGGCTGTGACCTCACATCCTGCTACTAAGCAGCCCTCTGATGCAGAAAGCGTGAGCTAAGTTCAGTTCATGCCTAGACGAAGCAAGATGATTAAGACGCGCCAAATAGACGAAGACGCATGTGAAAATACGGGATAAGAAATTACGACGTATTTCTAAAAGACGAACTTGATTATCCATTCCTGTAAGTTAGTCATCATAATCGTAAAATATCAACTGGACTTATTATTGATTGGCCATCACGACCCTCTTCCCCTATATATATATGTGTGTGTGTGTGTCTGTGTTGATTTTTTAAATTTATTTCTTAAATTGGTTTATGTTACTTTATTTTTTCCCCTTATTTTCTGATCCAAATCTCACATTTTTATATTATTCATTTCTAACATAAGCTCTAAGAAATTGCTGAGTGTTGACTTCCCCCACTTCGAACTTAGGGATAAAAATCCCTAAAATCTATTCCTCTCAAAAATACCTAAGAATCTCTTTTCTAAATCGACTCGGGTCACAGAAATCTGCAAAAGAATCACTTATTAAACAACCCTAAGACAAATATTTCACTCACTTTGCTCTTGTATTCTGGTACTAACGAACCCATGTGCAAACCTTACCCTCCAGTGGAAAAATAAAGTTTATTTCAAAAATATAATTTTTTTCAGCTTTTCATCAGTCAAAACTAGGCTATGTATGTTATTATATCTACTCTTGTATTTTATTATATCTATCTTACACGCAAAACTTTTTTAATGGAAAAACTGATGCATAATTCTTTAACAATATATTTTAAAATTCGTTCAATAACGGGAAAAGCTTTATATATATATAATGACAAACTGGACCAATTGGAAGGTAGTTATTAGGAAGAAGAGGAAGAATTCATGGAACCTTTCAAATTAAATTTTCCCTGAATTCTAGCAGAATCAGCATTTATTTTACATGCAAGCCGATTGAAAAACATGGAAACCAAAATTCTGTGTAACTGAGAAGAAAAACTGAAACTCGATTTCCAGTGTTTAAAAGATATTTTAAGAATACGGATGGATTTAAATTAGTGCAATTAATCAGTATATATATATATAATAGAAACTTCAATTACTTTTTCTGGTGATTATACTAAAATTTTTTTTTAAAGTTTAAAAAAAAAAAAAAACGTTAATAACACAAATTCACTTTTTCATTAAATATTGGAGTAAAATCTGCCTTTCATCAACATAGATAAATTGAATTTTTAAAATTGATTTATACCCCTCAGTAAGGAATAAAAAATGGTTGTCATTATTGATGATGAACAAAGATATGTATTTTGCAAAAACAACTATACCGCTTTTTAAAGGGAAAAAGAGAAAAACTTATTTTAATATTTATCACCTTTCAGTTAACCAAAAGAAACTTTTTATTTATACACTTAAATTGCTGAGCAACAATGAAAACAAAACGAAAGAGGTTTCAAATTTAACTATAATCTTCGATTCTCAAATAGCAAACATTAAGAAAATTCAGAAAATTTTTCATTCTTTTCCTTTAATTCTTCACTTTTATCAGTCACTTTAATTCATCGACTTTCTTTATTTTAGCAGCAAACGACATTACTGTTTGAAGTAGATAGCGAATCTGGCAGCGGCATTAAAGTAAAATTCTACAGCGTTCGCTCAAAAAATATTCTTTTAATCCAGTTTTCCTATTTTCGGAAAAGAGAGAAAATAATTCTCCAACAAAAAAGTCAAACCCCCTCATTACACCACAACTTTGCGTCAGGTAAAATTTATAGCAGGTGCTTTATAAGCCAAAGAGCTAAAGCCGTCTCAATTACTTGACCAAAGCTGTAAAAATAAAGGTTGTAATAATGAATGCGTTTTAGTTACTTGTGTGGATATAACGACGCGTTTCTATACGACCGCCAAGTATAACTTAATTAGAGACGCACTTAACTATACATGGCTTTTCAATTACGGTAAAAAGAATTTTTCTTTTTTGCCTTTTTCTTTCCTAGTTTATTTGTTTTATACATTTATTTATTTTTCTAACCGAGCGAACGAAATCTTCATCGCGTCATTGAAGTGAAGAAAATAAGGCTGTAGAATGAATAAATTATGAAACTTGCTATGGATCAAACAATAATGATGACATCGCCAAACGATTCAAGTGATTAAAACTCTTTTTGTTTATTTATTTACTCTAGTTTTAGAAAAAAAAAAAGATTTCTTTTTCGTTTTCGTTTATTCGTTCCTGTATATTTGGTTGCATTTTTTTTTCTTTCTAAATGCTTTAACGTTTTTTTTAAGCTAGAATTTTTAATCAATCTTTTGAACACGCAAATAACGGCTGAATTAAAATTCTAATGGTTGTTTTAATTAATTAGGATTATTATATGTGTGTCACACTGGGCCCAAATGAAACAAAATACGCTTTTGGGATAGTGAAAAAAAGAAAAAAAATCATTAAAATTAGTAAAACTGTGAAATGCAATTATGAATAAAAGAGTAAAGAAACTTGACTAATTTTAATTACTGCCAACAGGCTCGAGATTTTTACGGTTGCCTCTTTATAAAAACTTTTTTTAAAGGGGTTTCAAAAGATATTTTGTTTTAGCACTCCATCCAAAAAGCTATTGAAAATGTTGCTTAAATTAGATATGTACAACGAAACTAATAAAAAAAACTGTTAAGTTTATGTTTAGCCTCTTATAATGTAAATAAAAACCCATTCTCAGTTAAAAAATGAAACATTATTAAATACATTTAACACTTTTAACGCTAGCGATGAGATATCTCGTTTTTCAGACACTTCCTATTAAGGTTTTGTGGGTTAAAATTTGTCTCTTATGCCAGTTTAGAAAGGTTGAGTATTCTTATACATTATCTATCAACCTATCCAAACTTACATAAAAGACAAAGTTTAGCCCAAAGAAACCTGGAAGTATCTGAAAAATGAGATATCTCGTTCGTAGCATTGAAAGTGTTAAAGACGTGATTATTTAGGTTAAGAGATATTTATTAATAAAATGTGTAACCGAATATTTATTACTTAAATCATGCAATCATATATACATGAATATTTTTTAACAAAGTAACTAAATTATAGACATTAATATTTATTAATAAATGTGAAGTAAACGTATCAATTTGGAGAGAAAGACTATATTAAAAAATATTTTCATGATTTTTATGCTCTTCATTCCGTTCATTCTTTTTTTTAATTTAGAAAGAATTTTATGTCTACACCCATTTTTTTATTTCAAAAATTACATTTTAAACTCTGGGGCAAAGCCTGCTCACCATCACTCACAACAGTGACACCGTGTGGTTGAGTTTAAAACAGTCAATCTGAGCTGCGACATGAGCCAAGGAATATATTGCCCACATCCCCAGGCTCAATATTTTGTGCAAGATTGATCAATAATTTAATTGTTCCAATTTATAATCAAATAACCAAAAATATCAAAACTAGCCAAGCAGTGACAAGTCATGGTTTTTATCAAAAAAGTCTTTTCATAGAAAGAACTTTGCTGCAGCAAGGGAACAGCAAGAGAATAACCGAAAAGATCAAAGCTAGCCCAGCAGTGACATGGCAGGGTTATTAATTCAAGAAGTCCATATTCTTGTCTTTAGAGAATATCAGCTTGCTGTAGCAAGATAACAGTTAATTCTCTTTTCTTTGGCTAGAGAATAACCGCTATACTACTTTCAAGAATACAGCCTAATACCAGTAAATTCTAAAAATTAGGTTGTCTACAAAAGAAACAATAAGGTTGGCCAAGCAGTGACAAAACACCCATTGACAAAGAAAATCATATTCGTAAGCTGTCACCATAGTAATTCGTTGATAGTAAATTTCTAAAATGCCATGACTAATTATATTTTTAAAATCGCCATTCCTACAAAGCATACGGTTTCAAAGATAAGAGCTCTATTTGCATCAAAGTTTATCAGGGACCTCATTTTTGTACACACCAAATATTCCTTTCAGTAAACAGCGTGATGCCCTGCTATTCAGTATCGAAGTTGTGGAATGTACATCCTTTAACCACATACATCCTTTAGTCGTAAAGATAAATTCCAAATCAAAATGCTGATTTTTTAAAAGTGTTAGTAGTACTTTTAGAGCAGACAATTTGAAAATATTGTATACATACGAACGTGCAAGTATATACGAAAAAGACACCCTGATAGGAGCTCTATTTGCATCAAAGTTTATCAGGAACTTCATTTCTGTGTACACAAAATATTCGTTTCAGAAAACAGCGTGATGCCCTACTGTTCAGTATCTAAGTTGTGGAAAGTACATCCTTCAGCCTCATACATCCTTTAGTCATAAAAATTGATTACACATCAGAATTCTGAATTCTTGGAAGTGTTAATAATCTTTCTAGTGCAGACAGTTTGCAAATATTGTATGCATACGAACGTACAAGTATTCACGAAAAAGACACGTTTCAAACCAATAAGTCATTCTCAGGATCAGAACTCCTTTCCTGTGTTCCTATACCGCCCATTCCATCTCCGGTGTTCGTTCAAACAAAATGGAAATGACAGAAGCCACGGATCATCCGTGAATTTCACGATGTATGTCTTAACTCCAACCCTCTCGCGTTCCCTTTCCCATGTAAGGGACCTACACACAAAAAAAAAATAACAACTTTAAAAAATAGCATAAAAAGTATGGCAGCAACCTAACTTTAAAAAGGGGGGGGGAGAGCATGTCGCTGAAAAAGTGGAGAAAAGTTTTGAGCCTATATTACCATCATCAGGTGGGATTTTCTTAATGATCAGTGGTGTGAAGAGACGCGACGAAGCGTAGTCTTACGCCATTTTTCTTTATTACATTTTTGTATTCGAACCACCCCCTTAGCCTTCATCTAACACACCTGGCAAGCATAATAAAAACGGAGCCTGCTTCCTTGATGATTTTGTCTGGAAGAGCGTTATGTAGTGTAGTTTCCTTTATAAAAAGAATATGTTTTTCGGATACTTTTTGCCGACATTTTCATCTACCCCCCTCCCTTCCTTCCCCCTGAAGGTCATGACCTTAATGATGATGATTGCTTGTGATTACACGATCGCAACTTCTTCCATAAAGAAAACAGCAGAGTGTTACACTCTATGCTTATTTCTTTTAATATTTTTTTACAGGGGGGTAACATGGAGTGATAGCGTTATTATTTTCATACTTACTGGGAATGTGCAAGAATTTGTAGGTACGGGGTAAAATATAAAAATGAGTGCGCTCTTTCCTTCAAAAGCCCTCCCTTTTCCTGGTACGCTGTTATGGATGTTATTTGAATGGGAAATGACGCGTGAGTTGGAAATTGACGTGGTTTTATGGGAGAGAGAAAAAAGGGAATTTTTTTGGTGTTGAATTTGAGACACATGCTTTTATTTTTCTTATGATATTTGCATAAATAAAGGAGGAATTTTTATTTGAAATGGCATTTACTTTTTATTTTCCATCTGCATGTCCCATAATCGCTCTATTTGCAAGATTAAAAAATGTCACAAAAATTTGTTTATGTTTTCGGAAACAATGATAAAAAAATTTTTTCTCCTTGGAGAATTATCTTGAAATCACTCATCTCTAAAACTCATAGTTGAAATACAGCAGCTTCTGAAGCGTTTTCAATAAAACATTTTCTGAGATTTATAGAATTTTGTTTTAGGCAAGTTCAGGACGATATTATCAAACAAAGCGAAGTCAACAATTGTCTAAATCAGTGACGTAGCTGTAGGAGATAATAGATGCTCTGAGAGACAATGTTTGGGGTTGCCATGAAAACAATAATTTTGTATATTTATGTCACTTTAAGAAATTATGACGAAAAGATGAAAAATTACATCATATCTCGAAATGCCTTTAAACTTGTATTGTCATTCATAAAAATAAGGGGCGAAAAATTATATTCGGGTTTGAGGTCTACCTCTTTAACTTGCTATATATCTGGTCTAGAGGCCAAGCAACTGCAAGGAACACTCAATTTTTTTAAAACTTTTATTTTCAGAGTAATTGGACTTACAAAACCCGAACACAAAACAGTTATGAATTAAAATGTGGGACAATATTCTAAGAAAATTTTTTGCTGATCACTATGTTATAATTTGTTTTTATTGATGTTAAGAAATCTTTCTCACAAGTTAATACCTCCTATATATTTCTTATTTAAGAATATGCTAAAAGTTGTAAAATATTTGTTTATTCTTTTTTATAAAAAATTAACATTATTTTTTAAAAAAGAAACTGAAATATTATACCAAATCTCTTGAAGATACCCATTGTAATGACTTGATCCTGACTGATCAAATAAGAGAGTTGAATTTCAAATAATTCATTTATTTACAGCCATATATTTACAATAGATCAACTTGTTATAATCTAGGTTAAATATTTGCTATTTACATAGTATTTGAAGGATGAAGGTCCATCGTGAAAAGAGTTCATGGAAAAAGTTCTCCATGGATTCGGAGAACTAACACAACAAAAAACTAACACAAGGGTGTTCCTCCAGCAAGGCTAAAAGGTTGGAGCGTCAAATGCCGCCGTCCGCAATCCAAAAGCAGTCTCTTTTTCTCTTCAAAGACAAACCCATACTTTATCGCTGTCCACCTCCTCATTTTCTATTCGTTCACGTCAGTTCTCCATCGGCCAATCGTACAGCAAAAATTTCACTCAATTGTGACACCAGTCTTTCATGGCATGGGTGTGTATATCAATGATGCGGAAGTTGCTACAGATTTCTTCCCCACAATGAGCTCCACGTGCGGTCTTCAGTGGAATTACTAAACACCAAAGGCAACCACCACTCTGAAGACCACCCAATGAGCAAATTTGGGGGCTTTCAGCAATGGAGGGCGTTAAGAGGTTGTGAGCAGCTGCCTGGAAATGCCGCTTCTTGTGAATGGGACAGGGGAACGTTGTCCCATTATTAAAAGTTTCATGCTTATAAATTACCATAGAATTTATTCCTTGAAAACGGCTTATAAACATAATAAATTAAATAGTAAAAAATATATTATTTTCAAAATTAGAAAAAAAAATATAAAAAATTCAAAAATTAAGATTTTTGTTCTTTAATTTTTATTTGTTAGTGAACTAAATAGAATACCTCTATTATGTCAAAAAATAATAATACCAGGAGGAATAAATGTCGATTATCATTCCTGGACGCACACGAGTCTAGTTTCATCCTCAAAACGAAACGGCCGCATGCCAGACCCTTGGCCATTTTCCAGTTTCGTCGAATTCACGCTCAGAAGAGCTTCTCTCTACCCCATCACACTCGCTCTTCTTCCAAAACACTCGCTAAATTCACAGAACACTCCACCCCGGGTTCCGGTGCTCCTCTAGAATTCCTTCTCCTGAAGAATCTCTGCTGCACCCCTTGACATCCCCCCCCCTTTGGTGTCATATCGAATCTTAACGGCACTAGGCCCAAACTATTGCTCCCATATTCATTCAAACATACATATATCTATATAAAATTCATTTCCCTCACATTTTATTTTACTTTTTTTATTTTTTATTTCCTACAAGTTGGAAAAGTCGGTTCAGCGAACCAAGTGGAAGTGACCCCCGACAAGCGAAAGTATTTTCGGAACTGGTCGTTGCCATGGTAACTTTTTGGAAGGAGTAGGTGGAGGTGTGGAGGGCGGGGGTGGATGAAAGATTTTTCACTGAAATCAGGACTCTTTTCCTTGAAGAATCGGTTTTAAGGAAACGAAGAAAAATCATTCTCTCTCCCTCTCACTGTGTGTGAGTGTGTGAGTAGCGTTTTAAAGTAACTAAATCATCCCTCCGAGCTAATTATCGGCGAGCAATAGCGCCGCTTTTATCTATTGGGAGAAAACGGGTAAGATAAAAAAAAATACCCGGGCCGAAATGAAATTGCAATTAAAGATGTACTTAGTGATTAAACCATAGAAAGAGATTCTTTGAATATTTGCGTGGCTGGAGAATGCACGCGTGATGTTGTAGATGGAATTTTTAGATCGATGTTCCTTTAAATGAGTCTCATTAATAAAATATATTTCTGCCAAGTTTATTTCTGTTTGGAGCACATTTGTTTTAATTATTGCGATATATCATTATGAATTTAACCGGTCTTTTCCATTTTCATTATGCGTGAAAATGAAGCTGTATAATTATTTTCAGATATGAGAATCATTCAGATGTTTTTGAATATTTTCGTTATGAAGAGAATTTTATTTTATGAATTATCAAAGTGAACATAGAAAATTAAATATTAGATAGGCCTCGTTTTCTTCAAGGTTGTCCGCTGCAAATCTAGCACACTCTAGATTATCCAGTTCGCTAATATCTGGCTTCCGTTATAACTTGTATAGTTTTCTTAAAGTATGGCAACTACGAGTACAATACACTCTAGATTATTCGGCTTGCGACTATCTGGCGTCCGTAATAACCGGCATAGTTTGCTTGAAGGCTGTCAACTGTAAGACTAGTACACTCTAGAGTATCCAGTTCGTAACCGTCCGGCTTTCGTAATAACCCGCAACAGCAAGTACAGAATATTCCCAAGTATTCGGTTTGCGACTATCCGGCTTTCATAATAACAGGAATAGTTTTTTTTAAAGTATGGCAACTGTAAGTACAGAACACTCCTAAGTATTCGGTTTGCGACTATCCGGCTTCCATAATAACAGGCATAGTTTTTTTAAAGTATGGCAACTGTAAGTACAGATCACTCCTAAGTATTCGGTTTGCGACTTCTTGTCTACAGCCGACCACATTTCCACCACTAAACGTAGCAGTATCAACATGTCCGGTTTCCGACTATCCGGCTTCCGTAATAACCGGCATAGTTTTCTTAAAGTATGGCAATCGCAAGTACAGTATAG
Organism: Argiope trifasciata; assembly: GCA_026543055.1. Taxonomy (NCBI): domain Eukaryota; kingdom Metazoa; phylum Arthropoda; class Arachnida; order Araneae; family Araneidae; genus Argiope; species Argiope trifasciata. The sequence continues at coordinate 3,668,929 of JAPMOQ010016150.1, read as the reverse complement.
TTAAGATGATCCGGTTCGCGACTAATCCGCTTCTGTGTAACAGACCTGGTTTACTTTTATTGTAATTAAACGAGGAATACAAGGCAAAAGTAGTCCTCTATTAGAACTTTTTCAAAAACTAAAAACTTTAAGTTTTGACTCTTACTTTAGCGTTACTTTTTCACTTCTCTGTGATCCTTTATCAGCAAAAAACGAAAATAATTTGAGCTAATTTTCTTAAAATTAGGCCAAAGGTTTACGTTATTTATTTTGTTTATATTTCTTGCATTTAAATTAGGCATTACAGAATTTATGTTAAAATGTTATTGTTGTTGCTTATCCCTCTTGGATTGCACGCCAATTCAAACCAAATTGACGACATCGGAAAAAGAAGGGTGCAGTAACTTCTGAGAATAAAGACCCCTGAGCACCAAGGGCAGAGGGCACGTATAACGATGGACTCTCCCACATTCATTTGAGCAAACCTTTTTTACAGGCGGGCTCTTTCAAACACCTGACAGGTAGAACACAGGGAAGAAAATAACCATACCTGATCCAGAACTCATGCCTGGGGAATCCAGATCACGAGGAAGACGCGCTACCCCTAGGCCAAGATGCGGGGATTTTAAAATATGAGTGGTTCATATCCTTTAAATTACTTTTTCTCTAATAAATTTTTGCATTGCAGCATATAAATTATAAGGAAAAGAGCCTTCTATTTTAACTGAACACATTATCAGCAACTGCTTCTAATTCATCATACAGCGGTTCTGTACACTTTCTTCGTGACTTGAGATAGATGGAAGGCTTAGCACTCGAGAAGAAATGAGAAAACATATTATGACAGTGAATTTTCATATAAAAAACTTTGTCTTCTATTATAGGTAAGTAGAGAAATGAGTTTATAGAATTCCGCATATCCGGCTTTTTGTTATCCGGCCTGTCTTTCCACCATATTAGGATGGATACTCGGGAGTGTACTGTATTTCAAATGCAGTATTTTAGGGATCCTAACCCTTATGCATTCTCACCAAATTAAATTATTCCATTTCTATTCATAATATCAATAGATAATTTTAATACAACAATTTGATATCGCTTAACATCTGATTAAAAATATTCGAAATGTTTAGATACATTATTTCTTTATTAAAGTTTAAGGCACATGTTGAATAAGAAAACACTCTCCAATGCCAGATTCCCTCCTCCAAACGGCAAACATATTGCAAATTTGTGTCACTTCCTCCCTCAGCCAATTTCGATATAAACTCGAATACGATGATGGCGCTCCAGTTTATGCAGCAGAGTCCTCGCATTACGACTTTTGCAAACTTCCACTCATAATTCCCTCATTTAGCACCGCGCGTCCTCATGCATATGGACGATTCGAACGGTGCGCTTCCGGACACCTTGCAAAAGGGAAACAAATGGGCCGGAAACTCCTGCCATCCGGTTCGATCCGGCACATATTACTACTCGAATTCGATGTTGGCATCTACGGTAGGTTAGCTGCTCGAAGGAACACTGCATTCGATATAAAGAAAGCAATTAAATTCTAATCAGTTCTTCAACCCATTTTGGTGAAATGGAATAAAATTTAGGTTTTATTTTAAAATGTTTAGTAAGGGTTAATTTTATGTTACTTTAAAATATTGAGATACAGTAATAGTACGGTTTGTTGCTGATAGTTAGATGTATAAACAATATTGTAAAGTTATGAAATGGAGCTTTGTTAATTTACATCGATATGAGATATATAAGCAATATTTTATGTATTATAAGTGCAATTTGGTTAATTCGGATTGGACATGAGGGATATTAGCAATAACATATGCAAAAATAATTCGATTTAAATATGAGAGATATAAGCAATAACCTATTGGTAGCTAATTCGAACTGAATATATGCAGTAACATATTGGTAGTTAATTCGAACTGAATATATGCAGTTACATATTGGTAG